>JARQZK010003677.1:177500-459829 GCA_030704885.1 Cynegetis impunctata
AATTTGAGATTTACATTTAGTCAAGTTTCATCCATCAAGGTTCGGGATGTCATAAATGCCTTAAAAAATGGCACTTCAAGGGATTTTTATGATTTGTCAGTTACTTTGTTAAAAAGGAATATTAATAATATTGTTGAACCACTCACTACTCTTATTAACAAGTGTATCAAGGAGGGGTTTTTCCCTGATTGCTTAAAAATGTGCAAGACTATACCTTTGCATAAGAAGGATAGTATTGAGAATGTAACTAACTATAGACCCATCACTCTGGTGCCTGTTTTTTCCAAAGTTTTTGAGAAAGTTCTTAGTAACCAGATGACAAAGTTTTTTGAGATAAATGGTCTTTTTTCAGACAATCAATTTGGTTTCCGAAAGGGAAAAAATACTTCTTCCGCCATAATAGAGTTAATAAATTATACAATGCAGTGCTTTAAGGAGGGATTGTGTTCATTGAGTTTGTTCTTAGATCTTACAAAGGCCTTTGACTGTGTCTCGCATCCGGAACTATTGAGGAAGCTTGACAGATATGGTTTTGATGGTGTCAGTATTGGGATGATAGGTTCGTTTCTTAAAGATAGATATCAGCATGTTTTTTATAATAATAACTGGTCACATGGTGAGGTTGTTAGCATTGGAGTTCCTCAAGGATCCATTTTCGGTCCATTGTTATTTCTAATATATGTAAATGATTTTCCTGACTTCATGAAGAATTACAAATGTGTTCTTTTTGCTGATGATTTCACTGTATCTGTCAGGTGTTGTGATGCTAACCTTATTGATCAGTATTACAATGACGCTCAGTCGGCGGCTTCTGCTTGGTTTTCGGGAAATTGTCTCAGCTTAAATGCTGAGAAGACTGTGAGGGTCAAGTTTGGCTTGAGGAGCTCTGATGACTTTCGCGTAAAATTTCTGGGAGTGTATCTCGACTCTGGGCTCACCTGGGGCGAGCATATTTCACAGTTGTCTGCGAGACTTGCTAGGAGTGTGTCTTCTTCGCAGTCTGTCCTACTCTGTGTCCCTGTCAGTCTTAAGAATTTCCTATTTTGCACTTTGTGAATCACACATTAAATATGGTCTTGTAGCCTGGGGGGTTAGAATTATTGATGGCTTAAAATATAGAGACTGTTGTCGAGATTCCTTTAAAAAGATAGATATTCTTACCTTACCAAGTTTATTTATTTATGAATGTTTGATTTATGTTCATAAGCATCTGTCGAGGTTTCAGTTAAAAAATGACATTCATGACTACAACACTAGATCAAGCGACAACATACATGTTCCGTTTGTGAGACTGAGTAGGTCACAGGGTGGGCCAGACTATGTGGCACCAAAATTCTATAACAAACTGTCGTCAAGTTTGAGATCTTTGCCACTTAAGAATTTTAAGTATAGGGTGAGGAAGATGTTATCGAATAATACCTTGTATTCTGTACAAGAATTTTTCAAAATTGACATGGGCTCCTACTAGGTGTGAACTGGTGAGGTTGATTATAATGTATATTATCATTTTTATTATTATTTGTCGCCGTTCAAACAACTTGGATGTTTAATATGTTTGTTTTGAAGTTGCATTGTACAACTGTAATATTTGTGATGTTTCCAATTTAATTATTTTTTGACGAGTCTAAACATTTTATGTAGTAACACAATAAATCTATCTATCTATATATATATATATAATTATATATATATATATATATATATATAATATATATATATATATATATATATATACATATTATATATATATATATATATATATATATACATATATATATATATATATATATATATAACATATATATATATATATATATATATATATATATACATATATATATACATATATATATATATATATATACATATATATATATATATATATATATATATATACAACAGTGTGTTTCCAAATATGTGCGAAAGTTTTAAGGAGTTGCTTTCTGGTCAAAAATTAAAGGGCGACCACATAAAAATCAAAGCGACTTGACAGCCACCTACTAAATTTTTTCGATTCCATTTGAAGAAGATCCGTTCATGGACGATGTTTTATTTTATTTTTTCACTAAGAAACTATTGCTATTACGGAAACACCACAAGAGTAAAAAAAGTTTGGCACTAATTCATTCTTTTCAACAGATATTTTTAAATCAAGAAATTTCATAATCAAGGATCGGATTTAATAATTTAGTACACGAATTTTTTAACATTTTCAATTTTTGTTTATACGAAAAAGTAGGGATTTCGATATCAACTCATTTGATGAAAACTCAGAGCCACTGTGCAAGTTTCTTCAGGATGAGTTTTATTTCAGAATCAACAAAGATCTAGCAAAATTTACGACAACATATACTTAATACCGCTATAATAGCAATTTTTTGGAGACACTTATATTAAATTGAATGTACTGATTAAGAACCTAAGAAGTTGTTATTTTGTTAGTAATCAATAATAAAATGTTTATTTTCATAACGTTTTGAAAAATCATGAATTACAATTTCATATTAAAACAATGGTTAAAAATAACAATTTACACATTTATTATAAGAAACGCATGACGCACGTTTCGGTGGAACTTCACCTTCTCCAGATGCTGATGGCAAACTAACTATGATTCTCTGTTATATCGAAAACAAGAAATGACAAATTATGTAGAAGGGGTAAATACAAAGATGGTTACAAATAATTATTAGAAAAGGAAAAGTTCGGTAATTTTGAAAAGATTAAGAAGGGGGCTTGAAGTATGATCGATTTGACTATTCACTAGGAGACCGGAATGCTTGTATTTATTTATCTGTAATGATTCTAAAAAATTAAGTTTAATTCCCTTACTTTCAGTATTTAATATTTTAAAATCGAAATTGAATGTGTGATTTTCTTGGATTAAATGGTTTGCATAATGTGAATCCGACTTCTGATTAACAAAGCTACGTTTGTGTTCTGAAATTCTAGTTTGAAAACTTCTGAAAGTTCTACCAATGTAAAACTTATCACAATCGCCACAATTAATTTTATAAACTCCCGATTTATTATCTTTATGAACTTTGGATTTATTATTTTTTATATGATTTCCTAAATTATTACCGGTACGATAAGCAATGTTGATGTTGTGCTCAGATAAGAGAGATTTAAGTTTTTTACTTGAATTTCCGATGAAAGTGAGGCTGTTGTATTTGATATTATTTTTAGTAAGGGGGTACACCTGGTTAATCGCATTTTTGAAAAACTTTTTATCTATCATATTGTCTATAATATTGGGATCATAATTATTATTTACGGCAAATTGTTTAATTATATTTTTCTCGATGTTGAAATTGGCATTTGAAAGTGGAATATTTACTGAACGATGTACCATACTATTGAAAGCTGCCATTTCATGTTGGAAAGGATGTAGGGAAGTACTATGTATGACGCTATCAGTGTGCGATGGTTTGCGAAAAATTGAAGAATTATGTTTGTTATCTACTTTTGTTATTTTCAAATCAATCCCAATCATTCCAAAATTACAATTTCATTACCACCCCTTCATTTTTTTTTAATTTATTAACTTTCAAACGTGTTTTCGTTTGATTGTTCTCAAACTTTGTCTACTTATTTCATAGATTTTGCTATTTAATACATAAGATATAGCGAAAGGAACTTCTTTCCAACCGGTGACACATGAAACCTTTCTTTATTTTCCCAAAATTTTTTTTATGAATATGTACTAGATACTTCATATTTTCAACATATTTGCTGGACATAGCAACAATCTTGTCTATGAAGTATGTCATGATACTTCCACTCGTGATTTAACTTTCAACGTTCAACTGTCCAACTCTCTCAGCGGAAATAAATTCGATCTCATTTTATGTCGAGGTGCTTTCATATCGTGGGAGGTGGTCAGTCAAGGTTCGTTAGAGGACACATCGAAGCAAATTGCCTGAATATTATATTGGAAAACGAAAGCGTTATTGAACTTGATCTTGATTCGTACGTATACGTGATGACGTTAAATTTATAATTCTGCCAAAAGATTCAAGAGTAGAGAGAGAGCCAAGAAGAATTTGACAGTGAATGAAAGAAAAAAACTGGCTCTAAAGGCAATTACAATATTTCGAAGAAAAAGTTTATCATTCATCTAAACCTCAGTTTTCAGTCAAACTAGTACAAAGAATAATCAAGAATTGAATATAGAATCTGTATGCTTTACTTTCACCTCGTAATATACCACATCTGCAATTTATGCGTTTAGATTATTATATATCTTGTTTCATCGCTATAGTTGTCGGTACGTAATAATTTGTTCCTTATATAATATTAATAATAATAGAAATAAGTGTAAGCAAACTTTCACTTACATTTTTGTTTCAAGAATTATTACTTTTTTAAGTATATTTGCGAATATTTGAAATGTTATAAAAAACAGCTTCACATGTCCTCATACAGTTATATGTGAGTGTATATATATATATATATATATATATATATATATATATATATATATATATATATATATATATATATATATATATATACAGGGTGATTCACGGTGGATGGCTTATTAGACGTTTCTGGTGAACCATACTACGGATCACTTTGAAAATTTACTGGAGGGCATAGTCGGACATTCTCTACCCAAGTAAAATATTTCTGGTATTGCGGTGTTGCCACTTCTATTAGAAAGTAGTAGCAACTTGGATTTTTCAAATGGAACACCCTATATATAATATTATTTTTAGAATCCCCAACAATTTCTCAATAACTTTTCATGATACTTCCCTGTACCTATCTGTTACCGTTTACGAAATAAAAATTATTTTCATTTTTTTTCTCTGAAAATCAAGACCTATTAAAACGCTGATATCTTCGAGTTGAGAAATAATGTGATATCGAAATTTGGGTTGAAGTTTGATGATACTTGAAGGCTCTCTACACTTCAGCCTAATCTGCGTTACTTCAATACAGGGTGGTAAAAAAAATTCAGTTATTTTGTTTGCTTTAAAAAGTGACTGAAAGTTGATTATTTCAAATGGAATGCCCTGTGTATTATTGAAAATTCGGAAGGCTGCTGGAATTTGCTTTTTATCTATGTATATTATACCTATACCTAACTAGTCAGGTTTCGGACTTATTAGCATTTATTTGTGAAAATGTTTCTTGTACATGGTGTCCCCCTTCGGTATTTGGTACGCACGTCATGATCACTATTTGACAGAAACGTTATGACAATCTACTAATAATATCGATATTTTTGACATCTCAGAAGTTGCAAATACCTTCAGAAACGATGCCCCCCAGTAAATTCAAAGTGATCCGTAGTATGGTTCACCAGACACGTCTAATGTGCCATCCACCGTGAATCACCCTGTATATATATATATATATATATATATATAAATAAATATATATATATATATATATATATATATATATATATATATATATATATATATATATATATATATATATATGTATATAAATATATATATATATATATATATATATATATATATATATATATATATATATATATATATGTATATATACATATATAAAGTACGGGTTTCCAAACATTTCCTAGTCGCGGCGCCCGTTTCTAATTGATACGATACCACGGCGCCCTACCCTGATTAAAAGGTAATAAGAGAGTTTGATTAAACTATAACTCCTATATGTTCATTATTGAATATTTAATTGTTGTATATTTTCTCAAAACCTGGAATAAAACTGGACTCGGCTACCCTCATTTCTTTTTCCATGTTGATTTTCACAATGTACAGTGTGTCCAATTTTCGATACTTTTGAATGGTATCTCCGTTATTTTTGAAGATAGAGGGTTGCGGTTATCGCGACACTGTGCTACTTTTTCGTAAAACTGAAGATGCTGTCAACAGAATTTTAATAGCCCTTTTAGTTTTTAAGATACAGGTCATTTTTGAAAATGCTGCATTTTGGGATCCTTTACCTTATCGAAAAGGTAATACAAAATTCTTATAGATTTTTTTCCGTAGAATGCAGTGGTGTCGATAATTTTTGTTACATATTTACTATTTTCTAGTTATGAAGCAAATTTATGTTTTTTTTTTAAATAGAATACCCTGTATATTTATAGACAATTTTGCATCAGAAAAAATGGTCGTCCATTTGTACATCAGTTCCAATTTTTTTCAATAATGCTATTTATTTGTGTTTGTAATATTGTTACTTAACGCTACAAAACTGTTGACACAAACTTACTGATAGAAAAAAGATCTATAGGTATTTTTTGAGTAAAAGATACCTATATGCAAGGTATCCAATTCTTCGTTAGTAATATGTAACTTTCACTTGTTCGTTGTCGTTATCCATGGTCTTCTATTGATTTATGCATTTAATTTTAGAAAATTGTCATTTATTTGCGCGTTTCTGAGAAAAAGTTTTTACTATCATATATTTTTGAAAAGGTAAAAAAAGACAAATTTCATAGTCTATAAATATACAGGGTATTCAATTTAAAAAAAACATAAGATTGCTTTATAACTCTAAAATAGAAAATATGTAACAAAAATTATCTACACCACTGCATTCTACGGAAAAAAATCTATAAGAATGTTGTATTACCTTTTCGATAAGATGAAGGATAACGGCGATGCGACAGGGATCCCAAAATGCAAAATGTTCAAAAATGCCCTGTATCTTAAAAACTAAAAGGGCTATTAAAATTCTGTTGACAATATCTTCAGTTTTACGAAAAAGTAGCACAGTGGTGCCAAAACCACAACCCTCTATCAAAGATAACGGAGATACCATTCAAAAGTATCGAAAATTTGACACACTGTACTTGCTTTTCATTACAGGGACTGCCGAAACCCCAGCTTCCCACATTTTAATAAAAAACTGCTGAGCCTCATCACTTAGAAGAAGACATTCCTCTTTCACTAAAATCCTACATTCTGTCATTCCATGCAGCCGAATTTTGATATATTATCGCAGATTAACTCGATGAGAGTATCTTCTTCAGCAAAAGTAAATTCCGATGGAGCACTTGTGTTGAAGAAGAATCATTGATACCATCTTCCTTTAGTTTTCTTCTCGACAACTGGGGCTCTTTATGAAAGCTGATTTTTTTTCCGTTGATTTCAAAACGTGCGTAGTCTCTCCTTGTAGAGAGAGATTGAGGAAATTCAGACTTTGCTTATAGGCTTTCCCGAAAGACCTCCCAGAAAGGTCCAGATCTATCGCGAAAGCTACCTCGACGTGTCTAGCCCGATCGTACCTTACTATCCAGAAGACTTGATAATTTTCAAGAATACTTTGAGCTCAAGAGTTAATTTTACACAGGATCGAGTTAAAAGAACCCTCCGCAAAAATTCAGATATTTTCAGCTTCTCACTTTATTTTTTGTTGAATTAAGACAAATCCCCCGCCGCGGCTCACAATTTGGGAACCTCTGCAGTAGAGAGTCGATATTTCGGATTGCAAAACAAGTGAACTGCTATAGCAGTTCGAAAATCAATAATATATTTCCTCAACAGTTGTGATAACAGCATGTATTCTGTAAGTCCATATTTTTATTACATATATACCTACACGTGTTTACTACTTATAAGTTTCTTTATATAATTATAGACTTAGTTCTACTGTAAACATTCTTTCAATGTTTTACAAATACATACGTAATGGGTTTGTTCATTTGCTTCAATTATTTCACCCCTAAATTGATTTATCAATGGGTTCAGCAAATTTTCTCTATGTTTAAGGCCTCTAACGACCTTTTTTGATTTATTTCGTAAATCTGGACATTTTTGTAAGGATTTATCCGGATTACCGATGAACTCCTGTATACATACATATATAAATATATATATATATATATATATATATATATATATATATATATATATATATATATATATATATATATATAGAAGTAAGAATTATTCGTGTTAAACGGAAACCACGACCGATGATTGATAAGAGCGAAACAGTCTATATATCAATTTCCATCGATCGTGATAAACAAATGAACTTTTCTAACAATTGCCGTCTAGAGTAAATGTGGATATTTCGATGCTTCGTGAACTCTTATAAACAGCTCCGCTAGGAGGCTTGATTAGTTTCAAATAATTGTCCTAGTTCACTTAATTATATATATATATATATATATATATATATATATATATATATATATATATATATATATATATATATATATATATATATATATATATATATATATATATATATATATATATATATATATATATATATATATATATATATATATATACATGCACTTTGAATAATATTTCAAATATCCCCGAACAAAAGTAATAATTCTTGAAACAATGAAGCAAGTGAAAGTATGGCTACTTTTATTTCTATTATTATCAGGTTTATATAAAGAACAAATTATTACATAGGTAACTACAACTATAGCGATGGAACAAGATAAATAACAATCTAAAGGCATAAATTGCAGATATGGTGGTACATTACCGATTCAAATCGATTTAAGTCATTCTAAAATTTATTTCGGAATGTATGTAATGCGTATATTTTTTGAATATTTTTTGGGATTTGACCTTTCGAATAAAAAATAGAAAATAATCTGAACATATAATGTTAGTTGATGTCAACTTACTAACTTCTCTAATTATTGTATTACTTAGTTATATTTATTGTATTCTTGAATAGAAATAGTAAAGTATGTCAATAGTTATTTATGTACCAAGTGCGTTATATAGATCATTATGCCCTGAGGGAAACATTCGGCCCGAGGGCCTCTGGCCCGAGGGATGAATGTTGCCCGATGGGCATAAGGATCTAGTAACGCACGCGGTGCATACAAGATTTTATTTTTCACGAAAAAATTATTATATTATGATGAAAGAGCGATTTTAAAATCGTTTCATTGCTCCTATCCATTTTCCTTCTCATAGTAGGCATGCCATTGGTTGATATTTTGAAGTTTGTGAATATATTTGTCATCATATTCAGTGAATGTCATTGCTGCTTTCTTTGTGTAGTCTTATAGAAATAATGGAAATGAAAATGAATTTACCCAAGAATATCATAGAAAATGCAGCCAAAGCTGTGAATAATTAATTGCCGGAGAAATCCAGAGTCGTATACGACAAGGATTATGAGGTATTTAATCAATGAAATTTGCTTCATTTCTCCTTGTACAATAAGCGGGCGTTTTGAATTCATTATGCCCGCAAATGCGGGCATAATGGCCTAGGGCAAAATGAGTGTGTTTATAGCAACCGTATCCAAGGTGAAATAAACATATTATATACAAGTGAAAAATAAAATATATTTTCATCAGTTTCATTTAGCATACTTAATCAATTTGAATTATCGTTTGCAAACATTATTTGTGTATTTTGATGACCAATCATCATTGTCTTTCTAGTATTTACTTCGAAATCGAAGCCATTCGCCATCCTGGAGTATCCATCAATTTTGTATGAGTTTCATGAATTGATTTGATTTAAAGCAATCATTTGAATGCTAAGGTTCAAAACAAAATTTATATTTTTAAACGTGAGGCCGAAAGTTTTAAGTTTTCTGAAAGGAATACTTGAAAAGCTTCCCTAACTCTCCTTTTATGAAAGTTACGGAGAATTTTAATGAGATCGGTCATATAAATTAGATGCTGAACCACTGAAAACTTGTAGGTTATTTTATTCAACGACGTTCATTGGAACTTTTATCATTAATACTCAAAAAGCTCTTAGAATCCCGATTCAACTTTCTGAATACCTAGCAATAATTAAAGCAAGGCAATTTGGACTCATTGAATTGGACTCATTGAAATCAAAATTATTAAAATGCAGTCGACTATTCGGAATAGCTTTATTGCAAACTGTGAAGTAGATAAATTAATGAAACCTCTTCTAAATTTCTATTTTTCATTCAATATAAATTACAAATGAATAAAAACTCAAACATAGAATTTTTATTCAAATGTAGTAGAAGTATCTTTTTTTAAACGTCATAATTTCATACACGGCTTATTACCCCGAGGCGAAGCTAAAGGGGTTATAGTCTCACGAAAAAAAGTTGGGATCTGGTCTTATTTTAAAAATTCCAACGGATATCGATAAAACACATATGATTTCATAAGGAAATTTTTTTTCCCAATTTTTCTCCACGAAGAATAAAAAAATATAGCGTTATTTAAATAGACATTACGACATGCACATGCGCCGAGGGGTTTTATCATTCCTAATGCTAGGCAGTAGGATGCCCGGATTTTTTAACTTGAGTAATCACGATTTTTTTGTTATATCGAAACATATAATTAGTCTACTTGATTGTAAAGTAAGTTTAATAAAACATTTACAGCTCTGCTCACACGTCATTATTACTCAATAATCCAGTAATTTCAGATATTCAACTTGATGTATTTCTAAAACATATTACATATACATATTAGCTTTCTCACTTCTTCTTTTCATAAATTTGAAATATGCCAAATCTCACACTCCTCCGTGCTTACAATAAGCTAAAAAAAAACTGGTTAGAGAGAAGCAGAGTACCATCACTAAGGTCGGATTTTTTGTGCGAAATGCAACGCGTCGAGATGCGATTCTAACGGATTGAATTTTGAGAAATCATGCTTAAATAGTAAATCGAATTGATAAAATACAAAATAATTTATTTTATAAAAAAAAGTTCATCGTGGTTGAGGAGGAAAAGAGTTAAAACCAACGAAAGAATATACCTCAACATCATCTTAATTCACCTACCAAATTTCAACCCTCTACTGTAGAAAAATTTCGCGAAGTGCATTGTATACTAATCGCGAAACAGATCGAGATGCAATTCGAAACGGAATAGTCACCGCGAAATGCAGCGCGTATGAGAAAAAGAATTGAAGCCCACAAAGGACCTTAGTCAACATACTCAATATACAGGCTGGGCAAATTTCGATGTTTGTATCGGGTATCTCGGTAACTATAGTTATGTAGTAAAATATTATTTTATTTTTCACTTGTATATAATATGTGTATTTCACCTTGGATACGGTTGCTATAAACACACTCATTATGCCCTAGGCCATTATGCCCGCATTTGCGGGCATAATGGATTCAAAACGCCCGCTTATTGTACTAGGAGAAATGAAGCAAATTTCATTGATTAAATACTTCATAATCCTTGTCGTATACGACTCTGGATTTCCCTGGCAATGAATTATTCGTACCTTTGGCTGCATTTTCTATGATATTCTTGGGTAAATTCATTTTCATTTCCATTATTTCTATAAGACTACACAGAGAAAGCAGCATGACATTCACTGAATATGATGACAAAAATATTCACAAACGTCAAAATATCAAAAAATGACATGCCTACTATGAGAAGGAACATAGATAGGAGCAATGAAACGATTTTAAAATCGCTTTTTCATCATAATATAATAATTTTTTCGTGAAAAATAAAATCTTGTATGCACCGCGTGCGTTACTAGATCCTTATGCCCATCGGGCAACATTCATCCCTCGGGCCAGAGGCCCTCGGGCCGAATGTTTCCCTCAGGGCATAAGGACCTATATAACGCACTTGGTACATAAATAACTATTAATTTGCTTTTAAAGACATACACATCAAGCGACCTGACATACCTATGATATATCGTTAGAAAAGGAAAAACAATCCATTTCAACCAAACCAAGTCTAACTATGATTCCCATTTCAAAACAATACATCTTTAGGCCATAACTCGAAATTTCACTTTTTTTCCAATTTTCTAGGCGCAACTGGATTATACGAGGTATGGCAATTTGAAACCCGGAATCGAGCTCCGAGGGGCAGCTAAATTAATTTTCGGCGAAATTTCGATCATAATCCTTCACAGTAGTCTCCTTGGAGTTCCACGCACCGCTTCCACCTCCGCTCCCACGCCTCGAAGCACCCACGGTAGTCGTCTTCAGTTAGGGTGTTCAGCGCCACCGTCGCAGCTTCTTTCGCCTCCTGTACACCGCCGTGGTGGGTCCCCTTCAGGTACTGCTTCTTCTTTGGGAATAGGAAGAAGTCGCAGGGAGCGAGGTCGGGGCTGTAGGGGGGGTGCGGCAACGTTGCGATGCTTTTCTTTGGCTAAAAAACTCGCGAAATTCGTATCGACGAATGTGCAGGTGCATTGTCATGATGCAAGAGCCCAACCATTCTCCGCGAGTTCGGGCCTCAACGCGGGAAAAATACGGGCCTCAGCCGCTCAAGGACACACCTTGGTAGTACAACAGTCCGGTCACTGTTTGTCCCTCTGGGAACGTATTCCCGATGAATTACCGCCTTTGATATCAAAGAAAATTACGAGCATGGACTTCATTTTCGATTTGGACATCCTGGCTTTCTTCGGGGCGCTCCCCGCCGCGTTTCCACCCACTGCTGACTCTGTCTACGCGTTTCGGGATCGTACTCGAATATCCAAGATTCATGCTCCGGTTACCACACAGTACTCATCAGTCCCTCCCATCTGTCTCAATTTTCTCTAAAAGGTCACTGCAGATGGATATTCGAAGGTGTTTTTGGTCCAACGTGAGCATTTTCGGCAAACCATCTTTTGCACAAATCTTTCTCATGTCTAGCTCCTCGTGGTAAAAATCTGCCTAATGGTTTCCTTATTGATGTTTAACTTGTAGGTACAACTCTCGGAGTGTTAACCGACGGTCTGATGTTACCAACGTGCGGATACGATCGACATTGGTGGGGGTTACGAGAGATGACGGCTGCGCCCGGCCTCGGATCGTCCTCTATCGAAACACGTCCCTCCCTGAACCGCTTTGCCCACTCGAACACGGCAGTTTTCGACAGAGAATCATCTCCATACACGTCTTTAAGTTTACGAAAGATTTCCGCGGAGGTTTCGTTTGTTTTAACCAAAAATTCGATAACCGCGCGTTGCCTCTTAATTAGGTCACTCATTTTCGCGACGTATAGAAAAAACCTTGCTTTACAAAAACACGCGGGAAACACAAACTAAACGTGATACCGCGTTCAAAATTTAACTGGTACTACTGAAGAGTCCCCTCTTTCGAACGAGACCAGAACGCGCCGGCTGGTGTGTTTAGTTCGGGAGATATCGGCCGATTCCGGGTTTCAAATTGCCATACCTCGTACAGAAAAAAGTGCCTTAAGAATGTAAAAGTTATTATCTCGTAACATTCACACTTGTCTAATAGTCGAAAAAACGAACTTTTGTTTATAACCCGAAAACAAAAGACGATAGCAAGTTTTGGTTGTCTAGAAAAAAGAGATCGAGAATGGGCCCTCCATTTTTTGTATCTCCTATAGTTACCGAGATACCCCCTACAACCATCGAAATTTGCCCACTCTGTACGAACCAAACAAATACCTATCTACGTACAAATGGCAGCGGTTGGAAAAATTCAACCAAATTTTGATAGTTTCGCTCTGTCTCGGAAACTACTTCAGATACGAAATTCCAGCTCATCTGCTGTGGTGCGAACCGCTGAAGATGTTAATATGTACCAGGAAGGATATTTACATCAAAATTAGAAATATCTACGTAAAAATGGCGGCGGTTAAAAAAATGTCCCCAAACTTTGATTATTCCGTTCTGCAGCGAAAACAATTCCATGTATAAAATTTCAGCTCATTAGACTTAATGGGGGCCCCTGGAGATGCCAATATGTACCGGAGAAAAAAAAATTTAAAAAAATATATAAATCAGACATGAAAAAAACTACTCCCGCACATGCCCGCTTTGCCCTTCCGGATTAATACAAAGTTTTCTCTTCATGTATTATTATATTATATAGATTTCAGTCCGTTTATCATTTGGACGGATAAGAATAAAAATTGTATTTAATTTCTCAATATTTTCAGATAGTATACAATTCATTAATTTAATTTTATTTATAAGTACGTTATATACAAATCAGGTTTTAGTGTAGTTTGGAAGTAATTTATTTGAGGAGAATTTTACATGATTCGTCACCATCTTCACTTAGTTTTCAAGTAATTTAAATTTGCAAATTTCTTCAATTTAATTTTGTTTTTGTATAGTGCTTGAAACCTTGTGGTCGTGTTAATCCGAACTATAAGGTAGTGTGTAAGGATGAAATATTTATTTTCGAATTGAAAGTAAAGCATACCATAGATTTTATATTTCATTTTTGATTACTCTTCGTACTAATTTATTTGATCATTTTAACGGAAAACTGAGGTTCAGATGAATGATGAATTTGTTGAACAGTTTACGTTTCGTCACAAAATTCATGAATTTGTCAACATTTTTGATGAATTGAAATTCATCAAAAGTTTTGAGATATTCACAAATTTTGAGACAAAAAGCAAAATGTTCAAAACGTACTTTTTCTCACTCGAATTGCCTATTATTGCTAAGAAAAGACAAGGTAATAACAATATAACGCAAGAAAGAATTATTTTGAAAAAACCATATACTGATATATATATATATATATATATATATATATATATATATATATATATATATATATATATATATATATATATATATAAATAATATAAAAAAATATATATATATAAAATATATATATATATAATATATATATATATATATATATATATATACATATACATCAGGGGCGGCTAGTCAAAGGAGGCTAAGGAGGCTAAGCCTCCTCAATAATATTCCGTGTGTCACTAAAATATTATATTGAATAGTCAGCATTCAGCATATTCATATTAATCAAAATCATATTATTTTATGCACCTACCTACCTTTCAACCTACATTATATAATATAATTTATTAATTACGATAGAAGGTATTTACATTTACTGCATTTCATTCATTTCAAGATTTGTGGCAACGCTGCGGAGGCATGGAAAGGTATATTCTCATTATGCCTGCCACAGAAAAGCAAACAACGGTGCAAATACTCCGAATGAATACTTCATTGCAATAGAAAAGCAAAACACATGTAAATGGCAACACCGATCGAGACCCAGTCTTATACAATGTCGACCAATCACAACTATAGAATTTCGCGTGACATCGAGCGAATTCGTTGGAAATCGTAGAGTGATCGTATTGTCTAATGGCCGGCGTGTTTACTTATATAGCTCGCGAATTGTTTTAAAATGAGTTTGGTTACTGCAGTTAATTTCAAAAATTTCAATGGTGACTTAGTGGAATATTTGTTATCCCATAACTTTAGTGCACTAAGTTATGAGGATAAAGTTTTGATAAAAACGATCGTATTGTCTAATGGCCGGCGTGTTTACTTATATAGCTCGCGAATTGTTTTAAAATGAGTTTGGTTACTGCAGTTAATTTCAAAAATTTCAATGGTGACTTAGTGGAATATTTGTTATCCCATAACTTTAGTGCACTAAGTTATGAGGATAAAGTTTTGATAAAAACATTGCGACCTACCCCTGAATTAAACAATTTGGTGCAGCGTAACAGAAAACAAAACCGCGGTTTTAATTCACGGAATTATGAGAGACATCCTTGCCTAACCGGATCGCAGGTAAAAAATAAATTATTTTGTTGGCACTGTTTACTTTTTACTAGTGAAAATGTCTTTGTTTGGGGCCGCTTAGGATTTAAGGATTTAATTCTATACCTAGTGAGGAATTTTTCATCGATAAAGTAACTTTAAATACAGCACGCGGATGAATATCTTACTTACAAGATAAGGAATTTATATATTTTTTAAACATCTTTAAATTAATTTTTGAACAAACAGAAATAGTTTTTCAAATCTTACAGCACAAGTTTTCAGATGTAATTTACTCACGAAATCGGCTAAAGTTTCTTTTGGAAAAAATTTCAGAATTTCGTGCAGAAGTTTATTTTAAAAACTATTTCTGTATTTCAAACTTACTTGATGATACGACTCAATTTAGCCCAAAACGAAAGAAATTTAGTTACGCAGATATGGAGCTTCACTATAAGCAAATATTTTATGAAATTTTGGATACTATTAAGGGTCAAATAGAAATAAGGTTCTCTGATTTGAAAGAACTGCATTTCTTCGACTTACTCAATAAAAATTTGTTAACCGGATTTTCGGCTAATTTTCCAGATAACCTTTTGGAAAATTTATGTCAAAAATACACTTTTTTTGATAAGGTGGCCATAAAAAGAGAACTGTGTGTTGTTTATAATGACAATGAAATTTTGGGGCAAAATGAAAATCATGTAAGGATTATTAAATATCTTTTTGATAATGATTTGAATCAAAATTTACCCCAAGATTATAAACTCTTATGTCTAATTGTTTCTATCCCGGTGACATCGGCTTCCGTAGAGCGCTCGTTTTCCACTCTTAAGAGAATTAAAACTTATTTACGAAATTCAATGAGTCAGGATCGTTTGAAAAATATTAGTTTGTTGTCTATTGAAAAGGAATTGGTAAAACTTTTGGCGAAAGACAAAAAATTTTATGAGGATATTATAGATCATTTTGCTAACGTTAAAGATCGCAGAATTCCGCTAATCTTCAAAAATATATAATAACTTTTTATTTGCTCTCAGCAGCTGTTAACAAATTCGTTAAGTAGGCAGGTAGGTACCTATTTTGTGAAAGAAAAAAATTTTTGATGAATAGATCAATTGATTAATTGGCTGGGAAGAGTTTTTGTGAATATTGTAAATAGGAGTTGTAGGTCTCAAGGTAGACACTCAAAAGTGAAAACAAATTTATAGCTTAGGGTGCTTGTTTTACTTTGATTTTCTTTGAATTATAGGGCGGTTGACCTTGAAATCCTAAAAATTTTCGCCTATGGTGTATTTTTTAACACCTCTTGTAGCCTCCTCAAACCAAAACCTCACGAGCCGCCACTGATATACATATATATATATATATATATATATATATATATATATATATATATATATATATACATATATATATAATCTCTTGATAATTATTAGCAATAACAGGCTGGTTGAATCTTAAAAAACTCGATTTTATTAAAGAGTTGACGTTTTACTTCGATATTCTTAATTGAAATTTCGAATAAATAATTATATATATTATATATATATATATATATATATATATATATATATATATATATATATATATATACATATATATATATATATATATATATATATATATATATATATATATATATGTATATACAATATACATATACAAACATATATATATATATAATATATATATATATATATATATATTATATATATATGTATATGTATATGTATATGTATATGTATATGTATATGTATATGTATATATATATATATATATATATATATATATATATATAATATAATATATATGTATATGTATATATATATATATATATATTAATTAATATATATATATATATATACATATATATATATTTATATTTTTATATACATATGTATACATATATATATATACATATACACATCACTATACATATATGTATATATATATATACATATATATATATATATATATATATATATATATATATATATATATATATGTATGTGTATTCACGTACTTTTTATCTCAATCGAAAAAACGTGGCCATTTTGGTAAAATTGCGGTTTCAAAACCTACATAAAATAAGCAAATTAAAGTATATAATTATTTTGATAAATAAATGTTGCTATTTTCTGAAGTAATGGACACAAGCAATAATTTTTTCAAATTGTTATCCCGAAATGATAAGGACAAGATGAAGTGGCTGAGAACGAACCCTCGTAAATATTTGCTTCTCAGCAGTTGAAAACAACCGAAATCTGCATTAAGTAATCAGTCTATTTGGCGAAAACAGCGGAAAATACTGAGTGTAAATGGGAGGAAAGGTAATAAGGGTAGTAGTAATAAAAACAATGTGACACATCATGAAATCCTTCTTCGGAATAGAAGGTGTGATTATTCAAGTTAGGAGGAATTATTTTTAACGTTGCAAGCGTAGAACGTACCTAAATAGGTTTAATCCATTTAATTTCAGCTTTTTAAAAGGGGTGGTAATGTGTACCACAAGCGTCTGGGGGTATAAAATGTCTAAATTTGTAAAGTGGTCCTGTTTCGGAAAATTCTAAAATTTAGTATTAAATTGTTATTTTCTTGAGCTTTTTCAGATCTGAATGAACACCTCGATGAACACAATATAATTGCCAAAATTCTCTATTTACCCTGAAGGCCTGCTACTCTACTATTTACATTCAACATTTTCATATATAAATATGTTCCATCAAGAAAATGCTGTGCTGGTGAAAATTTATTTCCCAATTGTTCGTAAATTATTGATAAATGTACTTCAAATTTCTACGGTGCCAGCATACTGGTTTGGTCAATTCTAGGGTGTCAACCGGCACCCCCGAATTACACCAATGGTTTAATCTCTACAATCCTTTTACCCCCTATCACTCAATCATCTATCATAGTCATGAACTTTTCATCCCCTAAATTCTTGAAGCAACAATATTATAGAAAACATAATTAACTAATACTAATCAGAAATACTTAGGTAATATAATATTGTTAATTGCAACAACATGCGAGAGATCCAATCTAATAAACCACAAGTAATAGACAGCCAACGGAAGTAGAAAGTTTAATCAAGGCTCAAAAATGTCTAAAAAAATTTTTTTCTCATCAAGAACCTTTCACGTATTCTTCAATATCGAACTCATGAGATTTCTTATATGGGTATTTTATCAATAAATAATTAATTGTGAAAGTGTTTCCGTAGAAGTTGAAGATTGTGATGATGAAGTCAAAAAATTACCAGTGTAATTTTAGTAAGTTACTATTTCTTATTATAAAGATATGTGTATAATATGAGTGTGTTATTATACCGAAATTACATATAATTTTGAAGTCGAGAATTGATTAGAATTTTTAGAAATACTCGTATATTAGTAAACAGAGATCGGAATGAATAATTAAAGAAAATATTATTGATTTAAGTTCATACAAAAACGTAGCGAATTCAACAATTTCCAATTTTTCAATAGCAACTTAATGCAACAATTCGCTTGGATGAATTTAAGTGAAAAATTTCCAACAAAATCTATCAATATCAGTATCGATGCAATATTTCGAGGCAATTACATAAAATTGAATCACAAACATACGTGTCCTTCTTTTGTTACCACAAACCAATCATTACTAAGATTGAATGAACTGATTAAGTACATTATAAGTTCTTATTTATATAATAATTAATAATAAAAAGTTTATTTTCATAACTCCTTCAAAAAAATTATTAATTACAATTTAATACTATTCCTTCATTTGTCCACGACACATCTCGTCTTTTTTTGTATTTTAGTAGAGCACTGGGATTTCAATTATAATTGCCTTTTTAAGAATAAAGTATAAACTTTAAAATAAAAACACTTGGCTTATGTTTCACAATATAAAAAATATTTAGATACTGTATTTAGCAGTAGCGAAATGTCGACATGTTTCGAGTTATGAACTCATTATCAAGACTGACTACAGGAGAGTATTGCATCGTAATTTATAAATCAGACAAAAGCAAAGGTGATACCTGAAAATCAATTATTCGTTTACAAGGGGTAATTGACTATTATGGGCGGAACTTATTTCGAGAATTTCGAGAAGGTCAAGGCGTTTACCCTTGTTACCTGAATGTAACAATTTGGTTTTGTTGAAATCCAGGAAGTGATTGAATTTAATACAATGTTCAGAGAAGCCAGTGGTATTTTTGTTTTGTAAAATTGACTTTTTATGTTCTTCAACACGAATATTTATATTCCTTCCTGTCTGTCCAATATAGAAAGCAGGACATTCGTCGCAAAATATTTTGTAAATACCACTGTTTTCTCCGATGTTCGATTTTTCTTTATTATTGACCAAGAATGACTTCAAGTTTCTTTTATTTGTACAAATTGTTTTAACGTTATTTTTCGATAGTCTGTTACAAATTTTGCTACTCAAATTAGGCACATAATTTATTGGGAAGTATTTTTGTTCTTCATTGATAGTTTGTGTGGGGTATATTGAATGCAACAGATACTTTATTCGTTTTTTCCCAATGAGCTTGTCGATAAGACTTTCATTGTAACCGTTATTGATGGCTAATTATTTAATTGTATTAACTTCAGTTTGAAAATTTGTTTCCGATAATGGAATCGTGAACAACCTATGTATGAACGAATGAAAAGCACTGAGTTTTATTTTAATTTTTTTTTCGTTTTCATTCGTTCATACATAGGGTGTCCGGGAAAAAACTAAATTACACCCAAATATCCGGGGTTTATAAAATTTTTGTCCGGCGTCGGCAATTTAGGTGATGGTAACCCTAGCTATAAGGCTACTTCAATGTCCTCAATGCTATCCTGGAAGTCCCATGTTTCAAAGGGTGAAGGTATAATGTTTGACTTGAACAAATTAGAGAACCTCAACTTCTCCCATAATTTGTTTCTATCCTGCATCTAATGTACTTTGGCTTCATATAACGCCAAGTCACTGTGAGTCAAGCTCCAATGACATAATTCACCTAGAGCATTATATATGCAAATATAATCCACCTGACTGGATGGATAGACTAATACGACAGGATTTGGAATCGTACGCAATCTCGCTTTCCCAAGGGGTTCTTTGAATAGCTACTAGGGCAGACTCCACTCAGGTTCATTCAACTAGATTTTCATATCAGAAATGAATTTCGGCAGACCAAATCGCAAGTTATCGAATCTCGATTAAATGATGCTTGGAGATATTGTTCCAGTGTATCTTCTGTTTCCTGCAATTTGAAACCAATCCAAAGCCGTACCTCATCAGAATTTGCATTTCGATCTTATTAGAGCTCATAGGGTCAATGAAAACGATTTTTTGAAGTTCAGGTTTTTGGCTAATTAAATACGAATTTCAAACAAATAACTGTTTTTAGCGCAAAATACATGCCGTATCGACAAAGTTATATGAATGATTTTTTATCAACAAGAGTTAAATACCAAATTTGATATTCCTAGATATTAAGAAAAAAACTATATATTCTGCTACAGTATTTTTTGTACTCTCGAAAAAATTATTTTCGATAAGTTAACCGATACTAAATCATATGCAATAATTATTGTGCAGTACATAGTTTGCCTGCAAAAAAAAATGAAAATGACAGGGGCAGAAAGAGCTGAATAACTAACGGTGGTAGTAAAATGCTATTAAAGATAAGTCTAGGAATAGTAAACTTCTGAAAGAAGCTAAGTTCAGAGTAATATGAGCAAAGGTATCATGATTTTTTTTTTATTACACAAGACAGCATAACTTTATACACTACTACTACTGTGAAATGTATTCAAGAGGAGGCCTCGGTAGACCAGCGGTAAGGTGAACCGCCTTATACCGTTTGTAAACCGAGGATTGTGAGTTCGAGTCCCACCTCGCTCTTGGGTGTTGTATATGTCCGGAATTTAGTGGTTATTTATGATGAAAAATGTTGGGTAATGTACATAGTTTACAAGCCCATTGGCCGTTCGGAACCGGCGTTAAACTGTAGGTCCCTCGAGTTAAAAAAAAAATGTATTCAAGAGATAATGTCAATAAAAAATTGCCTATTTTCCTCAGGGATGTATGGCAGCATGGTCCGTAGGTTTTTTTTGCTCCACTGACGGATCCCTCTGCAGAAAAAGTGAAAAAAAGAGAACTGATGTGATCGACAGTAACATAAAAAATATATATAAAAATATAAATATAAAATATAACACTGACAGTAGCAATATGACTACTGACCAGACTGGTACTTAGCTCCAATAGACTTTCAACCGCACCGATTATACAACTAGGGCGTTCTTTGAGGAAGTGTCGGAACTTCTAGGAACGGAATTGGCACTTAGTTCTTATAGATACGGATTACCGCTGGCACAAAGACCCCAATTTTCATAAAAAGTGTGTTTGCCCAAATTTGGCACTTACCCCCCTTTAACAAAAGATTATTTATATATTAAGCGAAATATTTTCATATGATTAACTTACATATTGTTGTTTTTTCCTTAATATGGCCCGTTCTCTTTTACCCCTGGATTTATAAGAAAAAAAGGATTTCGGGGGTAATTGGATACAAGTAACTTTTCATGCAAATGAAATAGAGGACTTATTATGGGAATCTCGATGGGGGTAAATGAAAACATTTGAGATATTTGCTGTTTCAAAATATAAATTCTTTTGAAAATACACACTTTGTTTCCAATTACCCCCAGCTAGCCCATGATTTTTATTCAATCAAATATTTTATTAGAAAAATTACAAATTCTAATAAAACCTTGGAAACACTAAACATCAACAAATTCTTTTTAAATCTAAATGGTAACAGATCATAACACTCTCGTTGAAAAGAAGGAACACATCCGCCATTTATGCAGCTTTCTCATTCACCCCAACAGTTGTTTTCATTTACCCCTTATCAAGATTTATTCGGAGTGAATGAAAACACTGCTCAAAACCCCGCAATACGTAAAATAACTTCAAAAGTAATATTTATAAATGGCTAAATCACTTATAAATAGCCTGTCATGGAATGGATTTGAATGTTACCTGAAATATGTCTACAAAATTTTCAATATTTTAAACACTATCGAAACCAATAGTCAGGATCAAAAACATAAAAATATTGCGTCAGCAACACCTTGTAAATGAACAGCTCTGGAGTGCAAGGGAAAATGGCGTAATCGACACAAGGACCTTAAGAATCTGTCACGTATTATGGATTGTTGCCAAGTATATTTTTAAATGATTCAATTGTTTGCAAATGTTTCCAATTGCCCATGTTTCCAATTACCCACATTGACCCTAATAGTTTCTTACTCGAAGAGAAATGATTCCTAAATGGATATCTTTAAAAAACCGTAGCACCAACAACGAGCAATTGCAGGTAACATAAATAAATTCTAAATTTACACACATTAACCTGTTGATTATATATCCTGTAGTACGTTATTCAATTTTGATCAAGCAACAAATTATACTCATATAGACAGATCAATATATTTTATTTATGCTGATAGAAGAAACGAATTGTTTATTTTTAACAAACTTTTAAGTACCTATGCTGGTTCAATAGTGAACAATCCAGTTGATTCTATTCATATATTAACTAAAGAAAGAATTATGTGGAAAGAAATAACAAAAACTCTACATAATTATATGGAAAAGGATTGATGTGTTTTTAATTGCAACCTCGATTGCAACTCGAAAACGTAAAGTAAAAATCCGGACACCTTACTGCGTAGCACTAGGAATGATAAAACCCCTCGGCTCGGCGCATGTGCATGTCGTCAATATTTTTTGAATGTATTATATACATTAAAAAACTAAACATTAAATCCTATCATTTTATTTCATTATTGTAGAAATCGGTTTAGGTTTAAGATTTATAGATAGCACCACATGTCTATGGACAAAAAAATCTAAAAAACGCTATAATTTTTTTATTCTTCGTGGGGAAAAATTTTTAAAAGCGTTTTTCTCTTGAAATCATATGTGTTTTATTGATATCCGTTGGAATTTTTAAAATCGGACTACTAACTTTTTGTCGTGAGACTACATATAACCCCTTAGCTCCACCTCGGGGTAATAATCTGTTATTTTCGGTGAAAATACTTCAAGTAAACACGAGATTAAACATCAGAAGTTCACGTTCAAATTCTCATTTTAGTATCCTGATCATTTTCTCTAGATCTCAATGATTTGTTATATTGATAATTGAAATAAACCCATTATCAAGTCTATATAACTGGTTCGTTCCACGTAACATATTCGCAATAAGTATTATTTGAAATATATAGTGAAACGTTTAGCGAAGTGTTTGTTTTAATTATCAATTCTAATCATGTTTCATCAAGTGATTAGCAACAATACAGTGTCTCTTTTATAACCCAATAACATCTTGGATGAACAGGTTTTTTTTTCAGTAAAGTTGGAAATGCTATTTATAGTCCGAACTTACTGCCCAAAATTAAACTGTAGTGTATTATCAGTTATGATATCACAAGAGCATCGAAAATAATCGATTATACTTCCGAGCCACGAGACGTATTTTGCGAAACATCACGAAAGCGCAGCTCGAGTGGTGTTCTAAGAAAATACGTCGAGTGACGAGGTGAGTATAATCGATTATTTTCGATTGCTCGAGTGGTATTCGTTACGATTATATAACGAATAAAAAATATTAATTTTTTTTGACAAACGTCAAAACACCGTCAATATGGAAATATTCTCATTTTGACACGAGGCGAAACACCAAAACGATTATATCACGTCGTCAAGGGTATATTCACTTATCAATACGCAGTAGTTATGCAAAATTCACGGATTCTATTGGCTTATAGACCACGTATTCTTTAAATTCATGAGCCTCCATTACTGAACCGGTAGCTGATCTAATAATAATAGTAAAATAATTGTAGTTATTTCAATTCTCAGAATTTAAATATTTTTTCGCCAATAAGGGAGACAGTTCTTCTGATTGTTTCGTTGGTTCATCACTCGATGTTTCATTGATAAAAGAGTTTCATTAATAAAAGATATCATAAGGTTCGTTTAATTCAATAAATTTTATTAATATTATTTAATTAATTTATTAATATTATTTAATATCATTATTCTTAAGTATCTAAATTTATTGTTTTATTCGCCTACTCATAAAGTTTCATTAAATAAGTAATTTTTCTCTAAAGCATTCGATTGAATTAACTAATTGAATATATTTTATAATTAACATTGCAGGTTGTTGCTCCAAGTAAATATAAAATGTTTCATTTAACCATTATGATTATGAAGGATGCTTTAATGCATTCTCGTTTTGATTTTAGTTAATTTAATTATCTATCTATCCATTATATTCTCGATTATATTCCAATTTCTGAATCGTTTTCATGCTTTTTGTTAGCAATAATATGTCATTATTATATACCTACTGCTCATTGCCTAAGATTATCATTACCTACTGAAGTACCTAGGTATATTATTGTAGATTCTACGTTATGATAAACATGAGTTGAAATTATGCTTTTCATAAGAATTATAGATAATAAGAATGCATTAATAAATTCATAAAGCATATAACTATGAAAGAATTGGTAAAGAGAAGATTTAATTGGAACATTTCGCTTGAGAGAACATAACAAAGTACTTTTGCTGGTTGAATTCCATATGCATAATAATTATAATTAAATTATGATTAAAGATGCGTAATAAAACGATCTGAGAATTAGAAATATCAGATATTGTTAAAAACTCTAGTACTCTACTCATTAGAATATGGATATTTGGAAGAGAGTTACCAAAATTTATATTTGCTCTTATTTCATGAGGTAGGTATAGGATAATTATCAAGCATTTGTAAGAATCGAACAGTTTTTCGTCAATTAAAGTAGACATTGAATAGTCTTTTGTTTTATCATAAATATATTTTTACTTAACTAAATGTTTCCGATCAAGTGCTTGATTTTACTGTAGTATCATGGTAAGTAGGTACTTATGAAGATCTAGTTAGCCAAAATTATTTTCAGCAATGAAACTCGCTACATCCTGAAAAAAATTTATACACACACACATATATGTACATATATATATATATATATATATATATATATATATATATATATATATATATATATATATATATATATATATATATATATATATATATATATATATATATATATATATAATATATATATATATATATATATATATATATATACATATATATATATATAATATATATATATGTATATATATATATATATATATATATATATATATATATATATATATATTATATATATATATATATACATATATATGTATATATATATATATATATATAGATATTTATTCGAATTGTTGTTGCCTGTGAACTATTTCTAATCTCTTGATAATTTTTTGAGATTCAACCAGCCTGTTATTGCTAATAATTATCAAAAGATTATATATATATATATATACATATTTATATATATATATATATATATATATATATATATATATATATATATATTTATATATATATATATATATATATATATATATATATATATATATATATATATATATATATATATATATTTTATTATTATATCAAATATAAAAAAACTGAAAATCGTGGACCAGGTCTAAAACAAATTTAAAAACCGCTTCCAACTATAATTAATTTATCGTTTTTCGTGAAAAATTCAGCAATAATATATTTTAGAGTTTCAAATTTCCAAATATTCAATAATTCTCAACTGAAATGTTACAGTTACAATCTGTAAGACTGAGCGGAATTTAAAAGTAACAATTTCAACCAAAAACTGGAAAATCCATGATCAAATATTTGATGTTCATTTTCTCACCAAAATGAATGGATAAAATTATGGTGCTATGAATATATATATATATATATATATATATATATATATATATATATATATATATATATATATATATATATATATACCTGGTGTCCACGGAAGGTGGCTCGCCCCTATAATATTTTTGTTTTCGGATATAATTAAATGAAATTTAGGGGATCTGTTCAATGCATAAAACTGCATTTTTTGACAAGTAACTCAACTTCATGCAACTTCCGGTTTCACTGGAAGTGACATAAACTTTCGATTTTTAAATGGGACACTTCGTATATTTTCAGTTGTTTCGTCTCCATATAACATTTAGAATACAACCATGTATCATTTGTTACTTTTTGTAACCGTTGTTTCATTTTTTTTTTTCGAAATAAATTTTTATTCTAGAGGGCTATAGATGCGTTCAAATAAATAATTTCGGTTCTAAAATGGCCCTGTTTACCGTCTTGAAACGTAGATTTGTGGGCGTGGCTTTGGACTTATTTTGTTTCAGTTGTGTTGGTCACAGGCTATGATTTTAAATGTTATTTTAACCTCAATAAGATTCTTCATTCAAAGAAAGTTCTAAGGTTATGGGATTTCAGGTTTTTATTCAACCTAGGTAATACCTAGAGTGCGGTATCAAATTAATCGTAATAAAATTATCTTTTTTTTAACCCAACGAGATGGGCAACATGCCATTTGAAATAGTGATAAAAGTTTTAAAATCAAACGTCACATAGCTGAAATATTTTGATCGAAAAACGGTTACAAAAAGTAACAAATAATACAAGGTTGTATTCTAAATGTCATATAGAGACAAAAAAACTGAAAATATACCAGGTGTCCCATTTAAAAATCGAAAGTTTATGTCACTTCCGGTGAAACCGGAAGTTGCATGAAGTTGAGTTAAAAAATGCAGTTTTATACGTTAAGCAGATCCTCTAAATTTCATTTCATTATCTCCGAAAACAAAAAAGTTATAGGGACGAGACACCTTCCGTGGATACCCGGTATATATATATATATATATATATATATATATATATATATATATATATATGTATATATATATATATATATATATATATTTATATATATATATATATATATATATATATATATATATATATATATATATATATATATATATATATATATATATATATATATATATATATATATATATATATATATATATATATGTGTGTGTGTGTGTGTATAGTTGTATATCTAGGATGTAATATTCACTAAATTTAAAATTTGAGACAGTCAGTCACTTGAAATACACTTCTTCAGAATCTGTACTAGGTATATGTTATTAAGTGATAGGTACATGTTTCATGTTAGGTACCCCAAAAAAACTTCTGTGGAGAAAAATGTGCACAAATCACTTAATAATAAAATGTACTATGAACCTTTTTTAATTATTTTAATTTAGCAACATGTGTGCCTTTTATTTGACGCATATAATCCAATTACTCTGGCCGAAATAGTATGAAGCAATTTCAAATAAACTAATAATAAGTTACCTAGTCAAATGTTTAATTATTCCAAATACATTATTGAAGATATTATTCATTACGGACCTACCCACCTAATTCATGTAGTGTTTAAATAAATCAAAATCGAATGAAAATTTCCACTTTAAAACATTTCACAAACTGTATGAATCAATGTTTTTTTCAATAGTTTTTATCTAATATACACGTATCAGCTACCTTTGAGCTGTTATCTATTTTGCAATAGTTTCCCTTTTTTTCAATGAACTTTATTTTATATTATTATTTAAAAAACTGAAAATTTTTTTTAAGAAAAATATGTGTTTTGTGAGGAATTTTGTATTTCGAGAACTTATATATACACATTTTTTTAGTAGATAGTAAATGAAATGAATCAATTAACACTATATCAAAACGGAAAATCTTTTGTAAATAGAGGAGGGGGTGGCAAAATTTGAGGTTATAATTCTCAAACCTTAGTAACTGTTGTCGTCTGAAGATAATAAACAACGATAAATATCCAAGAAATGCATAAGAACAACAACACTTTTATATTTCGTCTCATTGTAAGTGGAAAAACCGGCGCGCCGAAGTAGAAAATATGAAACGGACGCTCAACATTTGAGCGTCGACGTCACGGTGTTACTGAAAAGGCGGACATTTCAATTTTCGTGCTCTTGCTCCGTGTGGAAGTGTGCGAGTGCGATTCTCACTCAACTCCGTTTGTGTGTAGGGGCGATAGAACGCCAATCATTAGAGTTCAAGAGAGACAGATATGGCTGTTTCATTTCTCTCGTGATAACCCCTCCGCTAAACTCCTCTTATGCTTAGCGTCTAGACGCTATACGCCTTTGCTTGCCGCAAAACGTCTAATAATAATATGTACATCCACGATAGCGAAGTTGTTGCAAAATAATATGCATATCAATAAAATGCTGCAATAATCTATGAAAATACGTTTTCAATTTACAGCAATCTCAAAAAGAAGTTCTCATTTTTCCATTGCACCGCTCTGCTATTTATTTAATACATATATTGAAGGATAATATAGTATATAATATCGTCAAAGTTAAATAAATTATCTCGTACATACTATCCAGAAAGCAGGTTGAAAATTAACTAACAAGCAAGAATAGAAATAGAAATAATCACTAATGATAACAAATACTAGTAATTAGTGATAGATAGTATTGCTATTGTGGGACGTTTGAACTACCAAGGTTGGTGAAGGAGAAGGAGGTAGTCGTAAAGTCGTAATAATTTATTAGGTTTTGTTTACCTTTCTTTTTGTTTATTGTAGTATAGTATAGTAGTTGTTGTTGCTGTAGTGGTTTCCAATATACCATTATTTTTATTTACTTACAACTTACATTCTTTTCTCTTTCTGATTCATTATTGACATTTTAAAAATGTCTGCTTACATATTTTGTGTAGATTCTGGTAGTGGTTTGCCAGTATTCTCTCGTAAAAAAGGGAATGTTGATACAGTAAGATATTTCACTTAGTAGGATTATATATTCTGAAACACTAAATTCATTTACAAATTCCATCAAGTTATTTTTTCTTGAAATAAAAAAGTTTATGAGATATTTGATGTACATATTTGGAGTATATAACTGCAGCATGCATATTTTCTGTAATGAACACTGAATATTTGAGAGTTTGTATTGGAGTATTTGTGAAATTATGTTGTTCCGTGCAGTAAAATGTAAATATGTATTTTTCAGCTTCCATTTTCTGTTAAAGGCTCACTTAACGGAGTTCATATGTATGGGAAATCTATGAAAATAGAATTATTGAATACCCTCACTGATGACTACTGTGTTAGTTGGAAAGAATTTGAAGAAAGGTAAAACTTATCATCTTGAATGGTATAACATAAAAAATGGTAAACATTTACTTCTAGTGTTGTTCTAATTGGAATATCTAGTGGTTGTACGCAAGAAGTATTAAATAATCTACTGGGTTCAATATTCAGTTCCATGGTTTTGATAGTTGGTATTAATGAAATAAGATCTCAGAGAAATATTGATCGATTGAAAAGAGAATTGAAAATCTGTTATCCATTAATTGATAGACTTTTAGATTCATTAGATTGTGGAAACACTATTACTAAGCATTATTCAGATATTGTTGGTATGGTAGAATGTATACTATGTCCAGAAAACTATTTGATGCAGGTTTGTGGTTAATTTCATATAAGTGGTATATACTTTTCTAAACTTTAACATAACCATAATATAATGTAGATATTTCTAATTAAAGGAATATTCAAAAAATTCATCAATATGTTTATTTTTTTCAGTCTTTGTTAGAATCTTATATGGAATGTGTAGACTCCATATACAGCTGTATTCTAATTCATGGAAAAATTGCTGCTGCTACTGAAAGTTGGTGGTCCCTTCACCCTGATGAAATGAAGCTATTGTCTTTACTTGCAACATCGGAAAATGTTGCAACTTCTAAAGATGTTCCAATTTTTCTTCCTTACAAGAGTCCCACAGTAAGCAAAAATTCAGAGATTTATTAATCCTAATAATTATTATTTTAAATGCACATTTAATAGGTATATATATATATATACATATATATTTATATATATATATATATATATATATATATATATATATATATATATATATATATATATATATATATATAGTACATTTCAATCTGTCAAATCATTTAAAAATATTGAAGTACCTTAAGCCAACTGAAATCTAGTATCAATAAAAAACCAAAATTATTTAGGATTTGAAGATGCAAAAATAAGATGGCTAATCATCCATGTTAAAATAGGCACATATTGCATCACAGTCCCTATTGACTATATGATTCATATTCATGAGCTTTGTATATTTAGCAAACTGAATGTTTGAATATATCAAAAATTGCAGTATGTTTTAGATGGCTTTCCGATTTGTTGCCTGTACTTTAATACCAGATGTCCAAATCTGTTCGTTATGTGGTCCGACACCTAGTTTGCTTGAAATTGAACATTCGGCCACACAGTGCTTTAAGTTGTCAACAGAGATATTGACAGCAGCAGTACAAACTCATCCCAGAAATATTCCTGTAATGAACCAAATTGATGAAGGAGTTTTAGGGTATACTATTATGTTTGGAGAAATACATTTAATATTTTTTAATACATTTCCATTTTCCTCTTCCAGTGTATTACTCATCAAAACATCGACTGGAAAGTATGTGATCTCCAAAAATCCACAGCAAAATACATTGAAAAAAGTAGCAAGCAATTCCCATCGGCTAGATATCCTTAGAACATTTTATTATCAAGCAGTACTTTCTCTTCTCTCTGTCGATTTCAACAAAAATGGCAATGATTTAGAATTACATAAAAAAACAGATAAGAAAAACAAAAATCAGAAAGAACCAACACAGATGACAGATTTGTATGTGGGTAAGGAGACATATTGGTGTTCAGAATATCATAAATGTCATGCTTTAGTGTCACATGATAATATATTGTGTGTCTTATATAGTTCCACTATACCAACTTTCGCTATGAGAATGATTACACAAAAAACATTAAGGACTATAATATCAGATAAACAAATTTGCTGGTAATAATTCACATCTTACATTTCATTTTGACACATGGAAGATGGTTGACTGATTATTAAGTAGGTGGTGGGAGCTTGCTTCGGGGTGTGTATGACCTATACTTAGTGTTGAGTAGGACATACAAGAGGCAGTACATTTGTCCCGTACATGACGTCAAAATGTAAGAGCGCCTCAACATTTTATATTGTACTGCTTCAAATTTTATGACGCGGGTGTCGCGCTAGGCGCTACTTACTTTCCGTCTCCGTAAAACTGTAGGATGAAGGCAAAGAGGAAGTGAGACGCATGCTACAAATTTATTGCATTATTGCTTTTCGAGTCTCGTCGAGCGATAAGGAAATATCCTATGAGGCACGTATTGAAGCGACTGTTTTGCTTTTGAATATCCTAACCCTTCAAAATATATTAATTGTTTGTATTTTATTTACCTACTTACAAATAATATTCACTATGCTAATCGTTTCATATCACTTTGCGATACTGATTATTAATATATCATCAATCAGAGTTCAGACTGTAACCATTGTACTGCGTAAATCAAATGTCATATTCGTACTCGTAACTTCAAACGTATCGGCGAGCTTCAGTACGCCTCGAGTCATTTGAAGTGGGACATTGTACTGGGTCAGTACAAAAAAGAGGCTACTCTTACAAACTCATTTTCATGTCGTGTCCTACCCAACACTACCTATACTACATGAAGACAGACTGGTTCCCAGTCTAGCAGATCTCAAAATATATTAACAATCCTGGAGAATTGCTTGTTTTGATGATATTTGTCTCCTAGGAGGTGTATCTGTTGGTGCTACTTATTGATGAATTAGCTGAAGAGTTGATAAAAATGTAACAATATATTTGAAGAAGCAGAAATGTGATATTATGTCTTAATTGTTAAGTGGGTAATATTAACGAAAAATATTTCTGTGTAAGTTGATGGCCATTCTACAGAATTATATGATATATTCATGTGATAAGATATTTGTAAACCAGGGGATGTTAAGTGATTTGTTTTTCCTCATGGAGGAGGACTGAACTCTGCCCTTATTTTGTACTGCATTCTAATAACTTATTCCATTTACTTCAAATCTCATTTCAACATTTGTATTAGAATTAAGTGAAGTAGCCTTCATCAAAATAAATTAAATTTTTGTTTTTTTGACCCAATCCAAGTTAGGTCTATTGAGACATTTATATAAGGCAAGTTTTTAAAGATGATCCTCATCGGGGTTTTAACATGCTCATTATCAAGTTAACTCCTTTCAGTGTTTGTAGCATTATGATTTAAAATTTGACTATGAAGAGGGAATACTGGAGTAATTTTAGATTGAGATGGGTACTGTTAGACTTGAATAAATTTTCTATAAACAATAATGGGAGAATCTTTCAACAGCTTCCAACGCTCTTGCAAATATTTTTAAGACAGTCTTGCAAAACTAGAAAACTGAACTTGCAGGTATTTATCATTTCTTATTTGGTTTTCACATAGAAAATGAAATTTTTACATTTGGATGTATGAAATAATTTTGAAAATCCTTTTTTTTGGTTTACCAGATCAGTTAATCACAACTGGTCTGTTGTATTATTTTCGTTGTAGAGTATGTTTAAATTGTCGTTTTCGTCTAAATTGCTACCAATATCGCCAAAGACGCCTCACAAATAGTTATCATAATTAGAATTATAATTTCATAATGTAAGATATTGAACGTATTATAGTCAACAAAATTGTAAGGGCGATGAGCTTTTTTGAATTCTATTCCAATTCTATTAATATTGTTTCTGATATAATGTAAAATAATTTTTATATAACATTTTAACAATTTTCGTTGTCTATATTATTGTTATTGGTTTCCACTAGTTCTAAGAACGGACTATCAACTTATTTAGTGTATGATAAATATTTTTTCAATTGAATAATTAAAAGATGTAGTGACAAATGCTATAACGCAAAATGACTTATTATTATTTTTGGCTTGTTGAGAAAGTTATTGAGTTCATTAAAGGTTGAATTGACTTCGTTGAAGGTCGCCAAATATTCTTTTATAATGTAATCGAAATTTTGTGATTATCGTTTTGTTACTTGGTTTAGTGATGAATTTTCTGAAACGGGAGTTTCTAGAAAATCTATATTGTCGAGTTGATGAATTATGTTAAGACTTGGAACTTGTCATTTCATTTTCGGAAAAATTAGAAGAATTTAGTATGAGAGGCTATAGGTATCCCTCGAATATTCACACATCAATAACTGCTATGAATTTCAGTATTTTTTACATTTCTTAGCATTCCTAAGCTGAAAAATGTGAAAAATAAAATTATTTGGAAGAGGTACTAGTGATATTGGCTATTTCAGCTTATTTAATTTTGATGACCCCATGATTAGGATGTGACTAGGATATTATTTTAATTTCACATGCAGAGTTTGTAAACAATTGAAAGTACTAAACACAGGTGTCACCCTGTTGAATCTTAACCTCAGAATCCCCAGCTTATGGATGGTGCCCATATTGAAACATCTATAAAAAATATATAATGCATTAATTATAGCATTTTTCTTGAAATAAATTTTTTGTGATCATGTTTTAAAATATTTTTATACAATAAATAATTTATATATATTCCCAACTTTTATTTTTTCTCTCAGTAAACACCTCATAGTTACATTCAATACTTTCTCTTTATAGCAAAAATAATTAACAATTCATATAACATTCTTTACTATAGTTATTGTGACTCATCTTCTTGTTCAAGAGGAAGAAGTGGCGGTTCAAGAGATTCTTTAGATTTCCTTTGATTTCGTCCTGTATAAAGACCAAAGAGCCAAATTATATATGTTCTAGATCTCCCTTCAAATTTCATTTTCTCAAAGTGGCCAGTTTGAATGAGTCTGACTAGAATTGTCAACAATACCTATAAAATATATCACATAAAATAAAAATGATCATAGATCACACTATCTGTGAGCCTACTGAAAAACGTTCTTTCATTATTAAATGCTCCCAATTATAAAACGCTCTATTCTTATAATTTTTATTGGCAGTATATAATTCTCTTCGCCCTGTTGATTCATGATCAATAATACTTCAGAAATTCTCAAATATATTTCTTTAAGAGCTATGCGCACCCTCTTCTTCTTTTGAAAATATAAGTTAAAAACTATCAAAATAATAGTTGGTTTGAAAATCATGAATATTTAAAATTGACATTCAATCAAGATACTCGGAACCGTAGATATTTGTACTGTAGGATGAATGAGTAGGTAGTTGGAAATTATTTTATACTTTGGGATAAGAAAAATCATAATCAAGCAAAAATGTCCAAACATTCAGACAAGTGTTTTTACGTTTACACTCTTCAACTTTAAACATTAATAATACTCGTTTCGCTTATATTGCAATGTCAAATTATCACAGTATTCGAATGAAACTACATTTTCAATCAATTCGTGAGCCTAGTGTGAAATCAGCATGCGCACGTATTTTAAATTGCCCATTTTCAATGAAGGTTGGCTGGAGTCAACATATATCTTCTGTTTCGGCTAGTTAATATATATATATATATATATATATATATATATATATATATATATATATATATATATATATATATATATATATATATATATATATATATATATGATGTGGTAAAATCCCTATGTGAGTTCATATTTATGTCAAACTTTGTGTTTGACATGTCTTGAATTTGACCCCTGTGGTCCACTCCATGTGTGCCTAAGGATGCGAAGGAAATTTCGCGAAATCGGTAGCTATTAACAAAATAAACATTTAAAAACCTTTGGAGTTGTGAGAGTTGTGTTTTTTCATTCCTAACTTATTATATATATATATATATATATATATATATATATATATATATATATATATATATATATATATATATTTTATATATATATATATATATATATATATATATATATATATATATATATATATATATATATATTATATACATATATATATATATATATATATATATATATATTATATATATATATATATATATATATATATATATATATATATATATATATATATATATATATATATATATATATATATATATATATATATATATATATATATATATATATATATATTTATATATATATATATATATATATATATATATATATATATATATATATATATATATATATATATATATATATATATATATATATATATATATTATATATATATATATATATATATATATATATATATATATATATATATATATATATATATATATATATATATATATATATATATATATATATATATATATATATATATATATATATATATATATATATATATATATATATATATATATATATATATATATATATATATATATATATATATATATATATATATATATATATATATATATATATATATATATACATATATATATATATATATATATATATATATATATATATACAGGGTGTCCTAATTGCCATGGGCCACTATTGCTATCTCGGTAATTATAAGAACTACGAGGTTGGTCAAATTAGACAAAATGTGCAGTTTTTGGAGGACATAAAATCTAGTTTCTTATTTGAAAAATAAAAATTCTATCTCGAGCAACTGGGGTTTTTCGAAAAATTGCTCAAAATCATTTGATCGAATATCTCAAAAAGTATAATTTTTACAGAAAATTAGTGAAAAGGAAAATTTATGCATTTTACACGTTCTTCAATTTGGTATTTTTTTAAGGAAATTTGGTTCGTCTAGTTTTCGAGATATTACCATTAAGTTACTTTTTTTAAATACGGACCTGTATTTTTGACTTTTTTTTCTGGTTTTAACGATGTATCACATGTTCATATTTGTTTGCGTTTCAATGATAAAAAGCCAAAATTTAAGTTGTATTGAGTTTAAAAAATGAAAACATCAGAGGTGGCTTAGACTACCAATAAAACAATTGCCTATTTTAATAACATAAACAGACTCTTGCAGCGTGTAATGAAAGAAACTGTTTATTAAGTTTTTAAACATTCAAACTTTTTACCCTTTTTACCATTTAATTAAATTCAAGTTATGTGATAAACCTTAAAATTTCCTTATTTTTTAAATTTACCAAAATTCAAAGTGGATGATACATACCTAATGCATTTGCTTCATCTTTCCCATTCTCTGCCGTTACAGTTGTTCCCCATTCTGAAGGATCATATCCGTATAGAAGCAAATTTCGCTCTAGCCTTGTAAAAATTATTCTATTTGGTAAGCGCCTTTTTGATACATTTGAAGAGCTCTTTCAGCACTTCGAAATGCTTTTGCATAACCAAAAAATAAATCTAATTTTTCACCATTGGAAAACGCTACATGTTGGTTTGAACTTACTTTGACACGACATGTATTACGGATCATAGGCTTTTACAAGCAATTGTTTCTCTTTACTCTATGATTAAACCTATGATAAAATGAAAAAAGTGCCAAAAAACTTAAATACTAGTTTTTTAACATTTAAATACCAATGAATATGGACATGTGATACATCATTGAAATCAGAAAAAAAAAGTGCTTTTAAAATTTGGAAAAATGCAGGTCCGTGTTAAAAAAAAAAGTTGAATGTGATATCTCGAAAACTAGACATTTCCTTAAAAAATACTAGCTTGAAGAACGTTTAAAATGCAAAAAATTTTTCCCTTACCAATTTTTTGTAAAAATTATACTTTTTGAGATATTCGATGAAATAGTTTGAGCAATCTTTCAAAAAAAATTTTTTTTTTTTAAATCTGAAATCGGATTGTCAATTTCTTCCAAAAACTGCACATTTTATCTAATTTGACGAACCTTGTATATATATATATGTATATATATATATATATATATATATATATATATATATATATATATATATATATATATATATATATATATATATATATATATATATATATATATATATATACAATTTGAGAATTAAATTAACTGACATAACCTAGTTAAGTGTGTTTATATGAAGAAGACTAGTATGAATTTATTGTATTAGCACACAATTAAATTACGACGTTCTCAAGATCTTGGATAGTACCACTTCAATTCAAGTGATGATGACGTGCGCACTTCACCATAAGTTTTTTTTACAAACCTGTAGGAATAAAATCAATAGAAGCTTTCCAGTTATACCCCAGCCTACTTTTTGTTTTCGTTTCTTGAGTGTTTCGTAGCATCCAACTGTTGATATGCTAAGATTATACTCTGGAGTATACGTATAGATGTTTCCAGTTTCTTCAATGTCGTAATGTATACATGGTGCCAAAACTGCCATAGAGCAACAACTGAAAGGTGTTTGACTTTTAGAATCCCTAAAATTCAAAATGAATTTGAGTTAAACAAAAAGTAATCCAATAATTTTATATGTATAACGAGCTCATTCTTATTCATCCTTGTAGTTTTCCCTGCTAGCATATTTCCTGTTATTTGTCCGACCTTGAATTATTCGGTTAAAGTATGAGACTTAGCCATCCTTAAACACCTCTACCCTTCATACTATTTTAGCAAGAATATCATATTACAGTTGTTCATATCTTAATACCTAAATGAGTCAGTTCCGTCTTTACCATAAGGTTCCTTTCACACAGGAAGCTTCACGTATCTTGCTCCCGAGAGAGAAAGGCTATCAGCACTAAAATGCATTGAGTCCAATGGACTCTTTCAGACGGATAGCGGGAGCCACCACGTCTCGGGAGACGAGAACCCTCACTTCTACTGCATCTCGAGCCGGGGAGCCGCGTCCCCTCTTCGAAATATTATTATTAGAATTGATTTTTCAGGTCATTTCTTTTATATCGTACGATGATATTCATGAGTTTTGTGGTTCATTCAATAATGCCAGTTAAATGTTTATATTTTCATTTTAACATTGATTACGTTTCCGCCATCAGTGTGAGCTTTATCAAATTTACAACGGAAAACGTCCGAGCACAAAACAAAACCGACAGAATCCTGAGCTGATAGTGAGAGATCCGTTATTAGAAATATATACCCCCATCTGTTATTTAATGCTAATAAGGAAAATACGCTAGATAATGTATATGAATACATCGCAAATAGGTTACCTAGCTAAATCACGTGCCGATGATGTTGAACAATCAAATGTTTAATCAAATTTTTATGATCAACTTCCCCCATTTGTTATTCATGAAAGTTGGGCCTCAGCTGAAAGAATATACCCTAAGGATTTCAAAAAATGCAGGTTGCCTACATTCCACACTGCGCAACTATAGGGTTGCCGCTTTTAAACAGTAAGTAAGTAAGTAGATTTATTGGTGCCAGATATACATATTGTATTTACACAGGTAAGGTCTTTAAAAATTCACAGATAAAATAAAACAATAAAAGGTACAAAATCACAGATTTGACATATCTAGTTTAAAATAGTCATCTACACTATTATAGACTACACATTTAATAAGGAACTTTTTCATCACATTGTTGAATTTGTTGAGTAATTTCTCACCACTAGTGGTAGCTTATTATAAAGTTATGACAGGTATCCAGAACCTCTCTGTGACCTACATAACCTGTAAACGGGCAGTCTGATATCAAATCTGCCACTGGTTTCATACGGGTGAAAATCACCACTCAATTTTGACTCTGTAACATGTTTATGAGCATACTTAAGTGATTCAAATATAAACAAACCATAAAATGTTAAAATACCCAGATTGGCAAAAGCATCAGCACATGATTCTCGATATTTTAACCCCGCACATATCCTGACAGCCCTCCACTGAAGTCCAAAAATCCTGTCACTCCCGCCACAACCTCCCCATACCACAACGCCATACCTCATGTGAGACTCGCATAGCGCGAAATAAGCCACCCTGAGAACGTGCCCAGATACAGATTGGGAGAGGCAACGCAAAACATATATATTTCTAGCAAGAATACTAGACAGATGGTCCACGTGAGAAGCCCACGTGAGCCGTGAATCCAGGTACAATCCCAAGAACTTCACACTTGAGCATTCAATATCACGCATACTGAAAAAGACCCTCTGAGTCTTACCCTTATTCAAGCAAAGGCCATTCTCAGCAAACCAGCCCGATGCCCTCGACAGGGCCTCCCCACACCGAGCCTCCGCACAAGCCAGCCCCAACGAGGATACCGCAAAAGTGGAATCATCTGCATACAGTAATGAAAAGAATTTGTCCATGTAGCCTGAGAAATCGTTAATGAAAATAATAAAGAGTAGAGGTCCAATAATGGACCCTTGCGGTACCCCAATCGATATTGGGACACTGTCAGACCACTCATTTTTGAAGAAAACTCGTTGGAACCTAGTTTTTAAGAAGGATTCAATCAATTTCACACTGCTATCACAAAAACCATACGCCAATAGCTTGCCAAGAAGCCCCCCGTGAGGAACGCAATCGAAAGCCTTAGTCAAGTCAAGAACAGGTAAGTAAGCGTAGGTAATATACCCTCATATGTTATTTAATTAAATTACATATCAAATGAAAGCTTATTTTATTCCCAATGCAACCGTATTAGGTTGCCTTATCAAAGGGTTTGTTGAATCCATGGTTGCCTAGATTGAAGATATTAAATTTTCTGTGCGAGCGTTGAGAGTGATGCATGCTGCGTTAAATTCAATCCAGAAGATTGTGGTTCGTTTCTGGATGGCTACCTGAAACCTACGTGGTTTGAAGGCCACCCAACTCCCTTGCAAGTTGACGATATACTAAGAGAATCAAGAAAAAAGAAGAACGATGAAGAATCAGAATTTGATTGTGACATCTGCACTTCTGACGAGTCAGAATCTGAATAAGGTTTTTAAATTTGAATTTTGTTATTTTCTATTGATGAATTTATGTATTAATAATAATTTTTTATTTGTCCTTCACCAGTATTTAATCCGCGCTTGCACCATCGGAAAAATTTCCTTTTGAAATACGTAGGTACATTTTGAACGGAAAAACTTATCATTTCATATCTATGTATTGTCGCTGATGAATTAATGTGTGATTGAAAAAAATTAGATAACGTATTCAATATTTACACTAACTAATCTACAAAAAGAACTCGCTACATCTTTGTTAGTCAAATTGAATTGCGTCCGCAACGCTTATCTATCACTCTCAACGCTCACACAGAAAATTATCTTCAATCTAGGCAGCCATGGATTCAACAAACTTTTTGATGAAGCAACCTAATACGGTTGCATTGGGAATAAAATAAGCTTTCATTTGATATGTAATTCGATTAAATAACATATGAGGGTATATTATCTACGCTTACTTACCTGTTTAAAAGCGGCAACCCTATAGTTGCGCAGTGTGAAATGTAGGCAACCTGCATTTTTTGAAATCCTTAGTGTATATTCTTTCAGCTGATGCTCAACTTTCATAAATAACAAATGGGGGAAGTTGATCATAAAAATTTGATTAACTATTTTATTGTTCAACATCATCGGCGCGTGATTTAGCTAGACAACCTATTTGCGATGTATCAATTCATACATTATCTAGCGTATTTTCCTTATTAGCATTAAATGACAGATAAGGGTATATATTTCTAATAACAGATCTTAGACTAATACAACTGTTTCACATTAACTAGATGAATATAAATTAAAAAATAAATTTTGTTATTATAGCAGAAGTACCTTCTGCACCTCTTAATCTAAGCAATGTAGTGTGCTTTGTGTATAAAGTGATATAAATCAACTCTCCCTCATACATAATGACAAAGTATACCATGAGGTTAGGAACTACTGTAATAAGGGTGGCCACTGTAATATATCTAAATTTGTTTAATAAAAATATCTATTTAATAGAAATAGAGAGTTTTTCGAAATATCCTGTTCTGTTATTTTAAAGTAAAGGTAACAGCTCTGAATAACCTGTTGAGACTAAGCTAGTACCGTTCCTACCTTTCGTTGAAACTTTACATTAATTAAATTAAAAATAGTTACGAACTCGAATAAAAAATACTGTACAATTTCCAGAAATAAAAGAACTGATATCATTTGTCGATGACTATAACATTACAATCTATAGAATTCTTTAAAATTCAATTACAACTACAACGTTAACATTACGTTACTATTAATGTCTTAGTGAAAGTATATAATAGTTATTTATGTACCAAGTGCGTTATGTAGACCATCGGGAGTAAGGATTTAGTAAAGCACGTGGTGCATACAAGATTTTATTTTTCACGAAAAAATTATTATATTATGATGAAAAAGCGATTTTAAAATCGTTTCATTGCTCCTATCAATTTTCCTTCTCATGGTGGGCATGTCATTTGTTGATATTTTGACGTTTGTGAATATTTTTGTCATCATATTCAGTGAATGTCATTGCTGCTTTGTGTAGTCTTATAGAAATAATGAAAATGAAATTACCCAAGAATATCATAGAAAATGCAGCCAAAGCTGCGAATAATTCATTGCCGGAGAAATCCAGAGTCGTATACGACAAGGATTATGAAGTATTTAATCAATGAAATTTGCTTCATTTCTCCTAGTACAATAAGCGGGCGTTTTAAATCCATTATGCCCGCAAATGCGGGCGTTATGTCCGGCGTATCCAAGGTGAAATAAACATATAATATACAAGTGAAAAATAAAACCATTTTCTGCACAGAATTGTTAGTCTAATCTCTAAAATTTGACAAATGCATAGATCATTAGATTTTGGGTTACACCTTCTTAACTTTTCAACCACCTTAGAAAGTTCGTATATTCCTTGAAGAGATGATTCAAACTTTGCAACAGAACAGTTATCATATAAAGTTTATATCACAATGGTTTATATTATAAACCATTGTGATTTATTAATCCATTACAATTAAACAACTGTATCGATTTTTTTTAAAGAATAGAAAATATGATGAGACCTTTAATTGAAATCTAAGTATAACTATTTATGGCAAAATATTGATTTAAAAAAAACAAAATGGCCTAAAATTTTTGCCATAAACATGAATGCGTGCCAAAAACAATTATTATATATTGGATGAGCATGTAATTAAGTTGAAACTTTTGTTTGCATGATACAAGTTGCAGGATTTCCGCAAAAGTATCAGAATATATTCTCGTAAATCTATTCAATCATTTCCGGCAAGTTTTTACTAAACAGCACCAGATAACAACACAGGAAAAGTACACTGAAATTAGCATAAGTGTAAATTCATCTTCATTGATCAGTTGAATAGAACAAATCTGACATGCAATTCTCTTATTGTATAATGAATTATACTAACTTGGTTCCTTTTGCATTTAACGCTTCGTCGTACCATTGAATTTCATACCATTCGTCGTATTTCTTACTGCCACAGCATTGCAAATCAATCTGAAGTTTATCGATCTGAAATTTTATCTTCTCATTGTTTGAGTACTCGCTCATGGCATTCTTAATGCCGTCATGTAAACCCTGATTATTTCCAGAAGAGTGAACCAATACCACTATAACCAGAATTAAACCAATTCCAACCATGACCAAGTTGAACAATATTATAAAATATAACATCCAATTTGTTTTTGGTTGTTTTTCTTTCGAGGTCATCACCTTCGCCACTAGGTATAATCCAAATGCGTCGATAATAAAAAAAACTAAGCTAGGAAGGGCCTGTAAAAGCGGTAAGACATTTCCATCTTTTTTCGATATAAGATCAATATAATAACCCACGTGATTTCTTATGTAAATAGCATTATACATGAGTTTTAAAGCATATGATATATTGATGCCGGCGATCGCAAAAAATGTCCATATCATAATATTTATGAAGTCATATGAAACCTCCAGTATTGGTTTTCCAAATTTAATATTGAGCCTAGAGGATTTTTTTTTAACCTTCGGATCTCCTAAGAGTCTCAAGAAGAATGCAATTGATAGCATTCTAAAACACTAGTTAAATTATTTCTGGAAGATAATTCAACGCATATTTAAATCCTAAGAAATTCTAACTTATTTCAAAAATGTATTATCATTATGTCAACATTTATTGTCATTGTGACATAATTCTGAATTGCGCACTTTTCAAAATGAAAAAACATTTAGTTTAGCTTATGCTGAAAGTACGTGATCATAAGTTTTCAGTTAAGTGCGAAGTATATGTAATATCAAAATAGCTTTTAAACCTAAAAAAAAACTTTCGGGATTTTAGTGCAATGCCTATAATGTTACTCCCAAATTTGAAAGTTCAAGAGTTTACTAGTTAATTTGACCTGTATATAGGTAAACTGGTCATTCTTTTAAAACAAGATCCAAAAAAACACCAACAATCTTTTTTGAAAAGTTCAACGTTTTCAAACCATTGCCGAGAAAACCACTCGTGGCGATAATAGATAATTTCCAAAAATTGCCAAAACGAGCCAAATTGAATAATTGGCAAGTTTCAAACTCAATCATAATACAAACGATAATGTCTTGCGGAACGGCCAGATTTACTTGATTCATTCTTATATTTGAATATACTCAAATCATAATAGATTCTGAGTCAAGTTGAAAATCCTATTTTAATAACCTGGCCTTAATGTATATTTCCTGAAAAGGTAATACCTGTATAAGATACAATTATTTTTATTTCGTTCTAAACTGCCTGGATGATTGTCGTAAGACCTAAATTGCAATAGCAGTACATATATAAACGAGGGGCAGCTGAAAAGTAATGCACACTTGCGCATAACTCGAGAATGAAAAAAGATATTCACAAAATCAAATAAAAAGAATTCTTTAACTATAAAATGGTAAATTTCCACGTAATCACCATTTCGCTACACACAGCGCTCCCAACGCCCAACCAATTTTTCGAATCCGTTCCTTAAGAAGTACCCAGCGTGAACAAATTTTTCGATAGCCCAATTCTTGAATAAAGAAGCCTACTGTTTCTTTTGATATTCCCAAATTATCCGCAATTCGTTGTTTAGTGATTTTGCGTCCAGTCTGAAAAGGATTATCGACGCGAGAACGATGCTCATCATAATTGGCAAAAATTGGTCTTCCACTGCGCTGTTCATCGGAAATATCCAACTTACCTGGTTTGGAATTGTTACTTTTTAAAGCCCACCTACTGACTGTACTTCTGTCAACCGTTTCAGATCCATATACTCCCTGTAAACGGCGATAAATTTCATTAGGTGTTTTCCGCTGTCAAAATTTCAATCACTACACGTTGTTTCAAGCGCGTGCACATAGTAGGTGTTTGGATTGTCATTCTAACACGTATAAACACGCAACCGTTAAACCGATTGTTACAAAACTTGAAACGTATGGAGGGGAAGGTTGTGGCTATCGAATGAGAATACGTGCTCATTCAGCCGACCCTCGTATTTTAAAATAAATTTGATGCCCCAACAATAAACATACTAAACGATCATACTTATGAATAGTATTAACTGTGGGCGTCACTGTCGCAACCGACTTGAGAAAATAAAAAGTTAAACAATATCACCTTATTTCAGCACTACTTTCAAATTGTGTATTACGAACGAAACTTTTATCGGTTTCTTCCAGAATAGAGGTGTGTAAACTTGGAAACTCTGACGAACGACAATGTTGTTTTTTGACACGCTAATACTTAGTTGAATCGTTCAGATTGTTGTGTTGAGACATTAATTTATCTAATTACAATCGATTGATATGTGATACTGACTATAGTTTATAGTGCCTAACCTAACTAGGGCGAATCAGGCACGACTTCATTTCTTTAATTCCCGGCTTAATATATATATATATATATAAATATATATATATATATATATATATATATATATATATATATATATATATATATATATACAGGGTGATTCACGGTGGATGGCACATTAGACGTTTCTCGTGAACCATACAACGGATCACTTTGAAAATTCAATGGAGGGCATAATCGGACATTCTCTATCCAACTACAATATTTTCGGTAATGCGGTGTTGCCACTACTCTTAGAAAGTAGTAGCAACTTTGTTTTATCAAATGGAACCTTCAGAATATTATATTATTTTTAGATCTCCAACAATTTCCTAACAACTTTCCATAATATTTCTCTATACCTATCTGTTACCGTTTTCGAAATAAAAATTATTTTCGTTTTTTTTCGTCGGAAATCAAGACCTCTAAGAACTCTGATATCTTTGAGCTAAGAAATACAATGATATCGAAATTTCGGATTAAGTTTGTTAATACCTAGGGGCTTCCTACACTTTAGCCCAATTTTCGTTATTTCAATACAGGGTGGTCAAAAAATACAGTTATTTCGTTAGCTTGGAAAAGTGACTATAAGTTGGTTATTTCAAATGGAATACCCTGTATATTATAACAAATTCGGAAAGCTGCTAGAATTTCCTTTTCATCTATGTATATCATACCTATACCTAACTAGTCAAGTTTCGGACTCATGAGCACTTATTTGTGAAAATGTTCCTTGAACATGGTATCCCCTTGGTATTTGCTAAGCATGTCATGATTACCTACTATTTGACAGTAATGTTGTGACAATCTACTAATATCGAAACTTTAATCACTTCAGAAGTTGGAAATACCTTCAGAAACGATGGAAAAAATTTATTCAAATGAAGTTCTTATGAATTTGTTTATTATTTTTGGACAGTGTGATAAAATTATCAGCAGGGCATAGAAAGTTCAATGAAATGTATCCGAATCTACCACAATCCACTTGAAATAACCAACTTATAGTCACTTTTCCAAGCTAACGAAATCACTGTATTTTTTGACCACCCTGTATTGAAATAACGAAAATTGGGCTAAAGTGTAGGAAGCCCCTAGGTATTAAAAAACTTAATCCGATATCATTGTATTTCTTAGCTCAAAGATATCAGAGTTTTTAGAGGTCTTGATTTCCGACGAAAAAAAACAGATCGGTATAGGGAAATATTATGCAAAGTTGTTAGGAAATTGTTGGAGATTCTAAAAATAATATAATATACAGGTGGTTCCATTTGAAAAATCAAAGTTGCTACTACTTTCTTATAGAAGTGGCAACACGGCATTACCGAAAAAATTTCAGTTGGGTAGAGAATGTCCGATTATGCCCGCCATTGAATTTTCAAAGGGATCCGTTGTATGGTTCACCAGAAACGTCTAATGTGCCATCCACCGTGAATCACCCTGTATATATATATATTATATTATATATATATATATATATATATATATATATATATAATATATATATATATATATATATATATATATATATATATAAATATATATATAAATTTATATATATATATATTATTATATATATATATATATATATATATATATATATATATATATATATATATAAAGTGAACAAAAAAGTAAAAATTATCAAAAAACTTTCCAAGGGAGCTGGATTATATGATGTATTCCCCTACGAGAATCTACATTCGCAATCCAACAGTGAATTGTAGGAATCGATAAGCCATCACGACTCAAAATCTGCATACAACTGTTTCGATCTTATTAGATCTCATCAGTGCAGCTTATTTGGCTCGGAGTGAATTAACAAATTTGTAATTGTTCTCCAATACAAATCGTGACCGAGATACTATTTGGACACAAAACTCAGAGTGTCCTCCACAAAGGATATTGGAGACCAACATATAATCATGTTAGCGTGCTTTGCAACCACATACGCCACAGTTGCAGAGTAAACATTCCATTTTCGATCTAAGCGTTGAAAGGTTGGTTTCCAAAATACTTGGTAGGGGCTCTCTGAGTTGTTTTCCAGATAGTAGCTCTGTCACGATTTGTATTGTGGAACAATTAGAAATGTGTTAATTCACTCCGAGTCAAATAAGCTGCACTGAAAGATCTAATAAGATCGAAACAGCTGTATGCAGATTTTGAGTAGGGGCGACTTGACGATTTCTATAATTCACTGTTGAATTGTGAATGTAGAATTCTCGTCGGGAATAAATATAACCAGCTCCCTTAGAAAGTCGTTTGATAATTTTTTTTATTATTGAAGAATTTTGCTTGTAGTATAACAAATTGACCATGGTCAACTTATATATTTTTCATGATTATATTATATATATATATATATATATATATATATATATATATATATATATATATATATATATATATAAATAAATAAAAAAATATATATATATATATATATATATATATATATATATATATATATATATATATATATATATATATATATATATATATATATATATATATATGTATATATATGAAGAGTTGCTCTTCTAATTAATCTCAAAACATATTTATATTTTACCATTTCATACTTTCAAATACAAAGAAACTCATTCATGTCTACTTACAAAATTTTAACCTACAAGGTCTTAAAAAATACTCAACAGATATCTTATTCATTAATTGGGTGTATTTCATTAAAATCTGCAAGTAAATTTCAGAACTTTAAAAAAAATGTTACTTGGCTCTTGTTCCATAAATTGATAAATAGATATTCTCATTTTTGCAATGCAGTGCAGGTATAAAAGTGTGTATGTAATGGATATATATATATATATATATATATATATATTATTATATATATAGTTATATAATATATATATATATATATATATATATATATATTTAATATATATACATATATATATATTATATATATATATATATATATTATATATATATATATATATATATATATATATATATATATATATATATATATATATATATATATATATATATATGAAGACTTGCTCTTCTAATAAATCTCAAAACATATTTATATTTTACAATTTCATACTTTCAAATACACTGAAAAAACTCATTCATGTCTACTTTCAGAATTTTAGCCTACAAGGTCTTAAAAAAAATCAACAGATATCTTATTCAATAATTGGATGTATTTCATTAAAATCTGCAAGTAAATTTCAGAAATATAAAGAAAATGTTACTCGGCTCTTGTTCCACAAATTGACAAATAGATATTCTCATTTTTGCAATGCAGTACAGGTATAAAAGTGTATGTAATGGATATTTCTTTTCTTAGGTCATCAAAATAAGTGAAGTACTCAATATCTACATTTTGGCTTACTGGATAAAATATTTTGAGACTGTGGACAGGTACAGAATTAGTTTGATGACCTTGTTTTAATTTTTGCAGTGTGTAATTTACACACTCAACGAAAGTATCTTTATCGAAGATACTTATTTCGTTAACATCTGTTTTTTCTAAATGACATACTATAGCAGCTATATTATTTTCATGGTTCCATCTTCTAAAAACAGAAATTGACCAATTTTTATCATCTATGCATTTTCCAGTTTCCTCATCTGAAATGAGTGAAATGAATAAGTCTAATATTATACAAATTTGATTTACCTTGAATTTCAGTCATTTATTAGAAAAATTAAATGTTGAATATATCTACAATAACATGAGATAACGCTAAATAGAGGTTATGTATGCCATTACATAGGTATACGTATCACTAATCCAACCCAGGATGATAAATTAATTAACTCAAATTCATGTTCAAAATAAGAAAGTTATAGACATCCTAACAGTTGATATAGAAACACTAAAACATCTGGTATCGGAAAAATAAAACTAAAAATTTAGAAAACATCTACTAATGCTATTTTGTTCCGATGGGTAAAAATTAACTAAGAATCATGCAAGCATAAACTAAACTTGTTTTGGTTTGATTTAAACCTCAACAATGAAAATTTCTGTAGACTATAATTCCAACCAAGATGAACATTGAGTTGTTTCACAGCCTACCTACTTGAATGAACTGTAATTTTAATAAATAAACAGGTTTTTTCTGTGTCTATAAAATAAATGAAAAATACTAGAATTATGTGTCCAGTATACTTACACTCAAATAAATGGTTGAATTTGTGTGCCCAAACATGCCATTCAACAAGTGCCGACTTTGGTAAATCAGAAACAACAACATAGTCCACAATGGCATTATTGGTACTTTCTTCCCATAATTTTCTGACTTGTTGAATCGATGAAATATTTGTAACATAGCATATCCCCTGATATGAAAAAAAATTAGAAATGTTGATGGCTCATAAACTTTTCACCTTACCTGCACCACATTTCTCATATTAACATTTAGATCTACAGCTTTCAATAATCTTCCTACATGTCTTAATGCAAGGCGACACTGAGATTTCACTCCTCCATCAACAAGTTGCAAATTTCCAGGTATTAGGCCGATTTGACCTGCCAGGTATATCAATTCGCCAATTTTCACTGCTTGACTGTATGGTCCAATATTTGCCGGTGCCCAGTGAGACCAACTTTGTACATGCATTGTATGCCTGCAAAAAGTCATTAACCATATTTGAAGAGGAATTCTTGTAGAAAAGTGTATTAATCATTCAAAGGAGCAATTGCTCTATATATATATATATATATATATATATATATATATATATATATATATATATATATATATATATATATATATATATATATATATATATATATATATATATATATATATTTATATATATATATATAAATATTTTTATATATATATATATATATATATATATATAGATGAAAAAATCTCATTCAATTTTTACAAAGTTTGTCTTTCAAAAAACCTCAGTGTAAAGATAAATAAACATTTTTCATGACTTAAGTTATTATTATATTATTTTACCTTTCAGCAGGCGGATCACAACAAACATCTTCAGGCATTTTCCAGGAAATTGCTTCAAGAAGAAGAGGGCATTCTTCATGCAAGGGAACTTCCACACACGCCCTTGTGGGAGGATTGGGAAAATTGAAATGACTAACATAAGATTTATTGATTTCATTGAAGGCCTTCATGTCATTTATATACATACTGATCATACAAACATTTGATAGATCTTGATTATATGAAGAAAGGCAAGCTGAAAAAACTTCACTGTGATTTTTCGAAGTATTTAAATGAAACGAAACATTTCACTACTTGCTTCGAATATTTGAGACTGAATCTACAGTTATTGATGGAAAATGATTTTTCCAATTCTTTATTATTAGAAAAATATATGTCTATTATATTTTGTAACAAGAGACGACGGATATATTATAGAATTGCAATGATTACCAAACAGAGTTTAAAATTTTGGATTGATTGGGCCGATACTTGGTGTAAATTAATAAACATATTGAAACAATGGTTAAAAATAACAATTTACAAATTTATTATAAAAAATAATGCATGACGCACGTTTCGGTGAAGAAGGTGAAGTTCCACCGAAACGTGCGTCATGCGTTATTTTTTATAATAAATTTGTAAATTGTTATTTTTAACCATTGTTTCAATAGAGTTTAAAATACATTCCCATCTGCTTTTTGCTCATTCAATATATGTCTAAAAGCTTATTTATTAAATTTGATACCAAAATAAGATTCAAAAGTTTTTCAACAATCTAAATCTGATTTTTCATCAAATTTTATAACTCACTAAAAATTGAAATATTTATTCAAAAAGTACATTTTCCAAAATCTAGTCTCAAAAATTCGCTCTGTTTTACAGATAATAAACACTCCATAAAATTGGGCACTGAAAGGATATAAATATATATTGGCATACCTACAGTTAAGGTTAATCATAGCTGTCTCCATTGGATTATCAGATTTGTCACCTCTAATACCACCAATCCATAACCACCCACTTGCAGTTTTCTGCACTGAGCAGTTCTGTTTAGCCAATGATTTGACAATTGAATTATCTTCCTTTTTAATAGAATATTCAACCAAAGAATTAGAATCTGTATAAAAAATTATTTTTTGTACCCTTAAGATGAATTTTAACTTTTATTCAAATTAGAATAACTTGATATGAATTGATTTTAGAACATGATATATTGATATCTACTCAATATTGAATTTTAAAACTGAAAATCACTAAAATCCTAACTTGAGAGAAATGCAAAGGAAATTTGAATGAAATTACCTAGAAAATTTTAAAACTTATAAAGAATAATTTGGTAATCAAACGATCTTTTGAATACAAAAATGAATACAACTGCCTTTATTTGTCATAAGTGTTCCTTAAATTTGGTAAACTTCTGTCAATCTAATTTTGATAAGAAAATGTAAAAAGACAGGTATGTTTACTCAAATGGAGAAAGCAATAACTGCAAGTTGAACAACAAAACTTTTGAAACATAATTTTTTCATTATAAAAACAAATAGAACAGTTTTAATTGTCTTACAAATCGCACTTTTTTATAATTTTAAAATAAACAACGTCATTTGACCTCTTTAAAACACAATTTAAACACTTTGAATTTTTTATTAGTCAGATAATATATATATATATATATATATATATATATATATATATATATATATATATATATATATATATATATTTATATATATATATATATATATATATATATATATATATATATATATATATATATATATATATACTGTAATTAGGTTATTGGGTGAAACGGCTCAAAGGGCTATAATTTTGTAAACTCTTCTTTATTACATCAACGTTTCGGTCCAACCATTGGGACCTTTTTCAGGATTACTAAAATTACAAAAAATCTACAATAAATCAGCATCCACTGACAATATGGGACTCCGACTTACATAAAATGAGATTATCGATATTAGACTACAACATTCCCCTTGAAATCTCACTACCATAAGTGGTAATCGCTTTCAAAAAACAATTTTAATCAGTCAAAAAACATCTTGAAAAACTACAATCTCTAACAAGGATAAGTAATTACATCTAATGTCATTGTAATTTACTCTATGACCGTCAACCTAAGATTCATTTAATGATTATTGAATCAGCTGTTTGACGGATCCGTTTCTTATAATTTTCTTGATTTGTGTTTTCTTAATGTATTTAGATGTAATTAGTTATCCTTGTTAGAGATTGTAGTTTTTCAAGATGTTTTTTGACTCATTAAAATTGTTTTTTGAAAGCGATTACCACTTATGGTAGTGAGATTTCAAGGGGAATGTTGTAGTCTAATATCGATAATCTCATTTTATGTAAGTCGGAGTCCCATATTGTCAGTGGATGGTGATTTATTGTAGATTTTTTGTAATTTTAGTAATCCTGAAGAAGGTCCCAATGGTTGGACCGAAACGTTGATGTAATAAAGAAGAGTTTACAAAATTATAGCCCTTTGAGCCGTTTCACCCAATAACCTAATTACAGTTTTATATTACGGAGTTATTTTTTCCCACTATATATATATATATATATATATATATATATATATATATATATATATATATATATATATATATATATATGTATGTATGTATATATAAAAATAGTTGAAACGAATACAGTGCAGTACCCTCACATCAACTCAAAGCACGTAAGAAATTTTAACCATCTAACTAATATGGATGAGCTGTGGGTGTCAAAATCTTTGAAAACCAGTTTTTTTTAATTCAAAAAAGTCCTTAGCCGGAATTTATTTCAGATATGTTGAAGATAATTAATTTCCACACCTTATGCCACCGGTTTGAAAATTTTCAGCTCATGCACCTCTACACCACTTCCATGTCCAAAGTTTACAGATGCCAAAATTTTGACTCAATTCATCCAAATTTTATAGTTTGGTTTTGCATCAAAAACACCCCAGATACCAAATTTCAGCTCTTTGGTCTGATTTTCGGGGAAAATATGACTAAAAACTGACCTAAGCTTCATTATAACCCGATGAATGGTACAAAGACTAGAGGATTAAAAACGAAACAAAAATATTAGGCAAATATAGAAGTGAGTGAATTAAACAATTATCACTAAAAACGCTAAACAATAAATACCATTTTGAGATAAATCAGCATGTTGGTTCTTGAATTTTTTGAATATTTGATGGATCATAAGTTATGTCTCAAGAGTACAAGCAAAATAATAGAATCTTCTACATTCAAAAATTTTACATAACAATTTTATTCATATAATAACTGGTTGAATGCAAATATTATTCCAATTACTGATTTTTTGGGAAACACTTTACCTAATTCGTCTTCATTCCAATCTTCTCCTTGGTCAGTAACATAACCATCACTGTCTTTCAACGGTAATCCTTGCAAACGATCATGAAGGCTCAGAGTGGGAAGTTTGTGTACAAGTTTCAACTTATTCAGCTTCAAATATCCTACTGGTGCAATTGCATCATTTGAATGAATTACAATTTCTGTCTCTAAGCTGAAATTAATGTTTTATAATTTTCGTTTCCATATATTCTTAGGGTATCTTCACAACGCGCCTGGATGGTAGATGGTAGCGTAGCTGGTCGCCTGGCTGCAAGCATTATCTTCGTAGTTTCATACGGGGTACCGTACGTGCGCGCAGGTCCGGTCGATTGTATGCTAAAAGGCTGTGTCGCTGGAAGAACAACATTTTACATTCTACCAGCTACCAGCGACCAGCGTGCGAAATGGATGTGGAAAATGATATGTCTTGTGCAGAACAAACAACCTCTCTTGGAATCAGGCCCATCCAGACCATCAAAACAGATTTATTGTGGATAAATTATGGGATGGTGTTGCCGCAGAAATGAATGTAGATCATAAGTAGATATTTTAGATTATTTTCGTATTCAGAAATGACATACTAAATATTGGAACCAACTTTGTAGCATTTCTAATAAATAAAAATCATTACTGACACTACTTGAATCATCCATTTTAGCCACACATTCAGCCACACTTCGCGGGTTAATTTCCGTATGACCAGCTACCATCTACCGGCGTTGACGTGCGAGTATCTAGCGGTTTTTAACTCTACCATCTAGGCTACCGGCGACCATCCAGGCTAACATCCAGGCGCGTTGTGCGGATACCCTAAATCGATCAAGATTACTCTTATTGACTTGAAAAAAAATTATCTATTTCTTTTCATTTAATCTTAATTAAATTTCACACGAAAAAACTTTTTTGCTTCTTTGTAAGTTTCCCAATATAAAGTCAAAAATTGTAAATCCAATTGTCCATATCATTTTTGAATTATCTTCAAACAATCATTACATTCATGGCATATGAGCAATGTAAAATGAATAAAAGAAGGTAGGTTTCCATGGATGGTAAAAGACGTTTCTATTGAAACTATGGAAGTGATCTGCAATGATGATATTGTCTCTGAAAACAAATTACTTATATGAGGCTCTTAGTCCTCTGATCGTTAATTTTACTGATTGGTGTATTCAAGACATTTGTGTGAAGAAAACCAAAAAAACATGTTTTTCCTCTCAATTTTCTGTAAAGGGAACGAGCCGCTTGGGTTATGGATATGGTTGCCATCACCTAAATTGTCGAAGCCGGACAAAAATTTTAAAAACCCCGGACATTTGTGTGGAATTTAGTTTTTACCCGGACACCCCGTAAAAAATATTTTTTTCGAATTAAATAAAACTTGGTTTATGTTTTAATTTTTTCATTTATTTAAACTTTAAACCGCTTGTTTGCCATACAAGCAAAACAACAACAAAAATTCTAATCCTAAATCAAATAAAAAACAACTTATACCTAACGATAATTTTTGGTAGATCAAAAATCAAATAGACTACATTCCACATTGTAATAGCAAATTATAGGATAGGTCATCTAGTTCGGCTAGATAGGTTAGGTACCCAACAGCCTAAATTATTTATTAACTATGAATTAAAAGTAAGTAACAAGCTTCAATTTTAACGAGATCAAGTTATTTTTACTAATTCAACTTGACATGGAATTTTTCAGACTTGCCAATTTCTGCCAAAATGTCTATTTTCCATCGTGAATTTTTAAAAGTCGGAGTAACTCAAGTTTTTAAAATTAGACTTTATTTGGATCAGAGAAGAAAGGGTCTGTGTATTTAACAAGTTACTCTCCTTGCTCCATTGCTGCGGCACTAGCGAAAAAACGCACTCCACATTCGCATTGTGAGCTGGTATAGAAAAATGATACTGTGCAATTTTGAGCAGTTCAGAATAAAGATGTTTCAAAAAAATTCGGCAACAACTGGTTTGCATTTAATAGCTTATCTCCGTCACTCGACTCGAGCTTCACACACCCGGACACAAAATTTGTCCGGGTTTCACCCGGACATATTTTGAAAGCCCGTCCGGACGTCCCCTAAACTAGGACAAATCCAGGGAATCCCAGACGGATGGCAACCCTAGTTATGGAGGACAGCTCCTTCAGTCTGCAGTGGGTGCTTCATAAATATGGAAATTGAATAAGTCTACTACAACTGAAATGAATATATGAATTTCATATTTTGAATGAAGTATGCCAAAAAACTAATAAAAGGGTACTCAGATAAACAATCTATTGGTACATCTATTCTTTCATGCTTATAACTCATGTATCAAGAATCTGACTTTAAGTTATCTATGCCATTTAAGTTGCTCATAGTTCATGAATAAAAAAATGCAAGTGGTCTAGAAGGTTGGTGAATAGGTATTATCTTCTTTAATGTGAATTAGTAGGTTAGATTCTGATTGTGCTGAGTCTATATTTTCTCATACAATTTATTACTATATTTGAAATTTTACTAAGATGGTGAATAGCCACATCAGAAAAGTTATATAGTTTTGAAAAATCAGGCCACAAAGCGACTCAACTGAATGATCATCTTCTTTAAGATACCGTACTCTTTATAATCCCATTTATCGAGAAAGAGCATGAATATACGAAAATTCATGTTTGTTCAGAAGATGAAACACTTCTATTCTAAACGTTCTCTTAGCTACAAGGAGACATTAACGAAACTCTTAAGTAGCTTAATTTTAACCTGAAAGAAGATCAAATATGGATAAGCAAAATCTTGCTCAAATGAAATTCAGATTATCAGTTTTTAGCACTTATTAACAACCTAATATAAACTCTTATTTAAAACCTTCAAGCTTATAAAATTAAGCTCACAAAAAACTAGCAAATATTTCAAAATATTAAGAATGAACTTACAGTAAAATTGTGCTCTTGAACAGTGGGCAATCTAATGTTAAAGTTTCATATTCTCCACCCTCTCCACAAATATTCAGTCCATACTTATCATGCATAGAATGTAGATGAGATTGCATTGAACTGAGTGACCTTCCTAAATGTTTCTTTGGTTCTAAACCAAGTGAGGCTACTTTTATTAGGACTGCATCCACTTCACAATTAATCATTTCATCTAATAGTTCTTTTTGATTTCTCTGCCATAAATAAGCTAATGATACTAGACCTAGCCTATTACACCTAAATATTTCGGGTATTTATTAGTTAAGTCAGAATCTATTTAAATAAAAATCTAATGTAGTATAATCTACATACTTCAACTAACATGTAAAAAAATACCTAAAAGCATACAAATGAATTTATGAAAATATTGAAAACTTAAATTTACTACTATATCATATTATATATATATATATATATATATATATATATATATATATATATATATATATATATATATATATATATATATATATATATATATATAAATATATATAGATAGATAGATAGATAGATAGATAGATAGATAGATAGATATTATATATATATATATATATATATATATATATATATATATATATATATATATATATATATATATATATATATATATATATATATATATATATATATGTATATATATATATATAAAGATATATATATATATATATATATAGTCTACTCTGAGTACAGTTTTCTTGATGTTTCAACTTTGTATATTTTTTATAGTTAGCTCCTGATGATATCTGCAATGTTAGACGAAATATAGAGCCTTTAGTACAGATTGACTGGTTATTGGAGACGCCCCCTTTTTTTAGTCGTAATACCCTCAATTTCGAAAGAATATTGTTCTTAACGACTATTACTCCGTTACTTTCAAAATATATAAATATATATATATATATATATATATATATATTATATATATATATATATATAAAAATATATATATATATATATATATATATATATATATTATAATCATGAAACCATTCAATGGACAGGCTTTAAACATAGGTCTACTTTCAGCGAATATAATAAACTAACCAAAATTGTAATATATACACAAAATACAACTCTACTCAGGTGAGTTACCAGCTGACCTAATTGAGCTGTTTTTCTCTCAAATTATAGAAAAATTTTCCCTTAGTTCTACTCTAACAGTTTTAAATAATTCAATAATGACGGTGTTAGATCATAGATTTTATTGAATTTCTGTTATATTTACTTCATCAGCAAAATCTTATATATTGCTGAGATACTGTACTTTCGGTAATATGACTGCAGCCTTTGATTTTTATTGGTTTTTAATTAACATGTATTTTTATGTTAGTAAACATAGTAAATTTCGTTTTTAAATATTTTCATATTGATTAACTATCATAGAATATACAATTCATCAACTCAATATGTAAATAAATTTATTAAGTTGAGATAATCTAGAAATTAATCTCATATATACAGAAATATTAAATAAAAAGATTTTCATGTATTCAATTGTTCCATGCTAATTTCAATTATCATCGGGAGCTAGAATAATTTTGAAAATATATCAAAAGCAATAAACCACACATAAATAATTCAAATAAGGTAGGTATCCATATAATCAAGTATGATTTTGTTATTTTCAGGTAAAGGAAAATTATAGCATGTTTTGTATAGGTAAGTATGCCATATAAGCCACATGTTTACCTAATATAGATTGTGACTTCAGTTTTAAGGATTCTCTTTTGTCATATTCTATGATATTTTCAAAATATGTACATTAATTAGTCAAGTGAAGCCTAAATCACCAAATAATGAAAAATAAAGATAGTTGTGTATTTTGAAACTGATCTAATTCTTAATATGATTGTGAGAATATATACTTACACATTTTCAACCCGCACTCTTTGGTAATCTGACAATATAGCTCCAACTGAAATGGCTTCAAAGGCAATATTTTGCCTTGCATCCTTTAGCAAATGAAACAAATCTTCTACTTCATCATTTTCAGTTTCTACATATATTTTCCCCTGTTGACTAGACTTTCCCAAAGTTTCTTTTCTATATAATGGCAAGTCCATAGCAGTTGCAATAAGATCTATGGCTTCAAAACCTACACTTTGATACATGTAACTGTCTAACTCATTTTTAGTAATAGGAAAAAGATTAGCTAAACCCACAATTTCATGACCAGCAAAAACACACTGCATCATGTTATATGTGCTATCTTTTCCTCCACTAATTAATGCTAGTACTTTCATCGTTATCTGTGCTTTTTAAAAATAATCAGTATTTGAGTCAAACTAGATCTGAAAATTAATAACAGAAAAATTAATATACTATTATGCTCTAATAACATAATTATATAAAAACATATTAACTCAAATAATATAGTAAAGAACTAATAGGCAATATTAATTAATTAATTAGAACAATTGATTCAAGATATTTAGATAACATAACAGAAGCTTGTATTATGTCTATATTATACTGTTCAAAATAAGACCAACTGGGAGAAACATGTTGAAAGAATCAACTCTAATATACCTTAACTTTATAATTAACTATGTGACAACTTAACCAATCTATCTGATATAAAAGAAATTATGAAACTGATATGTTTACATAATAATAATTACATAAAATATATATATTTTTATGAGAATAAATTATAAAAATAAGTTTAGAATGTTTCTTGGAAGCATCATGCTAGGTTTGTGATAAGTCGACTTTTTTGCTCAAGTCAATACTCACTACCTTTCTTTCTTTAAATCAGCATAATTTATTTCAGTTCATCAATTAGAATCACCCTCCGATTCTTGATCTCGACATAGTGGATAGAAAAATAAAATTAAATAAATTAGGTTATTAAAAGCTTTGAAGGTCATAAATAAGAGTAGTTCATTAGAGCAAGGACGTGCAAAGCAATACATTTTTTAAATTCTCTTGACAGTACAATAGGTCGTTTGCTCGTATGTCAAGCAAATGCCGTTAATGACTCGGGAGCGTTCGTTAATCATACACTATATTACATATTCAACCTTAAGTTCTAAACTTCTAACCGAGTTTGAAAATTATTAATATTAGTGACAACATAGTGCCCGACTTTAAATTCATGAATTAATTTAAAAAAAACTCTATCGCAGCGAGCTGCATTGGAAGAGCAGGTTTTCAAACGTATCCAGTTTAAAAAATATATTCATTAAATTATGATATTTTTTCCAAATTAAAAAAAAATGCGCCTTCTAATATGTAAACAATATTTATTTTTCCCCGGGGGATCAACCCCCCAACCAATTTGTACCAAAACCAATCACATACAAATCATACGAAACTACGTACTTTCAACCCTATTTCTATAAAATTGCGCCCTTTATCGTATAAACAAGATTTATTTCCTTCTCCGGGAGAGTCAACCCTCCAACCAATTCGCATTAAGATCTATCCCATTCAATATATCATACGAAACTACCTACTCACAAACTTTCAATCCTATTGCTCCAAAGTTACGACCTTTATCATGTAAACAAGATTTATTTCTTCCCTCAGGGGGTCAACCCCTCCACCAATTCAACCAAAACCAATCCCATCCGAGATATCTTTCGAAAATACCTGCCTACAAACTTTTAACCCGATTACTCCAAAATTGCGACCTTTATCATGTAAACAAGATTTATTTCTTCCTCTAGGGGGTCAACCCCCCCAACCGATTCGAACCAAAACCAATCCCATTCAAGATATCATACAAAACTATGAATGAATAGGAACGCTTCTTGATTTACGGATGAGCTACCATTTTTAGAAGTGGGTCTTCACTTCTCAATATCCTTGTTGCCATTTCCAAGGTTTGTTGATGGTCTTGGTATTCCAAGCTTTGCAAACCTCTGCCTCCCTGCGTTCGAGGAACGTATATTTTCTGTGTCGAGCAATTGGAATGTAGGCTCCGATTCATGTTCATTACTTTTCTTGTGGACCTGTAGAGATCGAGAATTTCATTTACCGTCCAGTTAACCCCCCCGAAAGAGTAAGTGACTATCGGAACTGCCCAGCTGTTTGTAGCAGAAACCTTCTTTTTACACAGCTGTGATTTCCATATATCTCTGAGCTTCTTTTTGTATCTGGCTGTTAAGGCATCCTTGATTTTGGTTGTCTCCAGAGCACCCCTCTGTTGCATTCCAAGAAATTTGTAAGTTTCTTGATCTTCAAGGTGACGAATGATATTTCCCCCTTCTAATTCGATATGTTCTCCTGCTTCTTCAGTTCTCCCTTTGCTTAAATGAAAGACAGCACATTTGTCCAACCCGAATGATATTCCTATTGCTGCAGTGTATTCAGCAACGACATTCAGCAATTGTTGCAGAGATACTTCGGAAGGAGCGTAAAGCTTTAAATCGTCCATGTACAGAAGATGTGATATTAGGTGTTCTCTTCTGCCTGGTGGCCCGGCCTTTTATCTTATTCTACTAGCCCTCAAGTCAATAGTTAATGGTAGAAGTGTTATGCAGAACAATAATGGGCTTAGCGAATCTTCCTGAAAAACTCCTTGCCTATGTGTTACCCATCCCGTATAGGTGTTTCAACCTTCTGATCGAATGGCAAAGTTAGTTTTCCATAGCGCCATAATATTTTTCATCACATAGACGATATTAGGGTGGATTTTGAGCATTTCGAGCAGTCGTATTAACAAGCTGTGCGACGATGTATCATATAAGCTTTCGCGTAGTCTAACCATGATGTATGTAGGTTGCGCTTGTAAGTAATTATTATTATTATATGTATATATATATATATATATATATATTTATATATATATATATATATATATATATATATATATATATATATATATATATATATATTTATATATATATATATATATATATATATATATATTTTCCTCGTACATATTGACATCTCCAGCGGCTCCTATCGAGTCGAATGAGCTGAAATTTGGTATATGGGATTGTTTCCCTTTTTGAAACCGCCGCCATTTTTACGTAGATATTTCTAATTTTCAAATAAATATCCTTCCCTGTACATATTTACATCTCCAGCGGTTCGGATCACACCAAATGAGCTGAAATTTTTCACCTGGGATGTTGTTTTCGTTGCAGACGAAACTATCAAAATTTCGTTAAAATTTTCCAACGTCAGCCATTTTTACATACCTACACTATACGACATTTCTTTGTTTTCAGTACACGATGCACTTCGAGAAATTTTCATTTTACAATAGGAGGATTCAAATTTGGTACGAGGATTGAGTTGATTTTGAGGTACGTTCCTTCGTTGGTTTTAACTTTTTTCCTCAAGCACGATGCACTTCGCGATTTTTTTTTTAATGCAATAAATTATTTTCTACCTTTTAATTCAGTTTACTATTTTAGCGTGATTTTTCAAAATATGATTCAATCCGTTAGAGTCGCATTTCGACGCGATGCATTTCACGCGAAAAATACGACTTTAGTGATGGCGCTCTGCTACTCACAAGTTTTTTTTCATATTCGGTTAATAACTCGTCTACTTAAAATTATTGTGAGTATATATATATATATATATATATATATATATATATATATATATATATATATATATATATATATATATTTATATATTTATATATATATATATATATATATATATATATATATATATATATATCAGGGGCGGCTATTCAAAGGCGGCTAAGGAGGCTAAGCCTCCCCCTCAATAATATTCCGTGTATCACTAATGTATTATATTGAATAGTCAGCATTCAGCATATTCATATTAATCAAAATATATTATTTTATGCACCTACCTTCCTTTCAACCTACATTATATAATGGTATTTACATTTACTGCATTTCATTCATTTCAAGATTTGTGCGGAGGCTTAGAAAGGTACATTCTCAACGTTCATTATGCCTGCCACAGAAAAGCAAACAACGGTGCGAATACTGCCAATGAATACTTCATTGCAATAGAAAAGCAAAACACATGTAAATGGCAACACCGATGGAGCCTGAGTCTCATACAATGTCGACCAATCACAACTATAGAATTTCGGGTAAAATCGAGTGAATTCGTTGGAAAGCATTAATTTAATCGTAGTGTGATTGTAGTGACTAATGGCCGAAAACAGCTTGTTTACTTATATTGCTCGTGTATTGTTTCAAAATGAGTTGGTTACTGAAGTTAAATTTCAAAAATTTCAATGGTGACTTAGTGGAATATTTGTTATCCATAACTTTAGTGCACTAAGTTATGAGGATAAAGTTTTGATAAAACATTGCGACCTACCCCTGAATTAAAACAATTTGTGTTTTAATACAAGAAATTATGAGAGACATCCTTGCCTAACCGGAAGTGGGTAGGTAGGTACCTATTTGTGAAAGAAAGAAAAATTTGATGAATAGATGAATACATTGATTGATATGGCTGAGAAGTGTGTTTGTGAATATTGTAAAAAGAAGTGGTAGATCTCAAGGTAGACACTCGAAAGTGAAAAATTTTTTTTCCAAACAAATTAATAGCTTAGGGTGCTTGTTTTACTTTGATTTTCTTCAAATTATAAGGCGGTTGACCTTGAAATCCTAAAAATTTTCGCCTATGGTGTATTTTTTAACACCTCTTGTAGCCTCCTTACACCAAAACCTCACGAGCCGCCACTGATATATATATATATATATATATATATATATATATATAATTTAAGATATATATATATATATATATCTATATATATATATATATATATATATATATATATATATATATATATTTATTACCAACTCGAGAGTAGCGAAAGCCTATAGCGTTTCTGAAGCGTCCCGAGATGATTTCAACAAATGGCCTTTTATGCAGGGTTTAAACCACTACAAGTCATAGCAACACCTCTGAGGGTTTGTCGTAATAAAAATAACTTATTGATTCTTCTCTTCACAAGTATTTCATTCAAATATTTTGTTAGCATAGTTCATTCACTTTTATGTAGTACTAAAATAATAATAAGTCAATAATATACGCGAGACCAAGAAGTAGATTAAATTTAGATGTGGAAAACACAAAAACAAAGGAAATACAGTTCGGTATCTAGTCATACATAATAAAAAATTATAATACGCATGCGCATATAATTGCATCCTCACTTTACATATAATGGCAGACAAACAGATTTCAAATTTGATATTTATGAAAAGAATAATTAAAATAAAGATCGAACTAAATCCGTTATTCTAAGATTAGTTTATTCAAAATAGTATTGTTACGGACATTAGAAAAATATCATTAGAAGTTTATTTAAGTTTCGAGACTGTCTTATTGTGAAAACAAAGTTCCATTGAAAGGTTTTACATTTTGTATTCTGCTGATGCAGGTTGTACAAAAAAATTTGGATCATATGAAAAATTACAAACATAATCAACATCGAACGAAACCCAAATTTAAAGAGTTTCTAAAATTATTCACCATGTAATAATTTAAAATAAAGACATTTTTAAAACTTTTTTTTATATATTTTGTGAATATTCGTTTTCTGAAAGAAATATTCAATTTACTTAGTAAAATTGTGTCTGTCATATACCCTGTCTATAAATGCATTTTTATTCATTCGCCAGTATAATAATTGGAGAGGAATGGAGGAAAATCAGAAATTATTCAGAATAATAAAAAAATGTATTGAGTAAAACTTTGGTCAAAAGAAATAATATAAACAGAAATCACATACCTATCTCAACTTACATCTCTATAATATGGTTTATTATAAAATTGTTTAGTAAGTAAAAGTAAAAATTTTTCTGAATTATGTAACGAGTTATTGGAGTCCTGAATCTGTAAAGGAGAAACACCATGAGTATGTTGTAATGCTATTGTTTCCTTATAACTCACTTGATTAAGTGCTAACTCTGCACATTCTTTCAGTTTACCCTGGGTTTGGCCAAAGTCTAGTTTGAGTAAAATTTTCACACATTCTGTATTTCCACCTGGTTGTCCTACTCTAGAAGGTGCATTAGCTGTTTTTCTGATCACTTGGGGTTGCCCTTTCATTTCTGGTAGCTGAGCAAGGATATAGCCCCCTAGGGCTCGACAAAGGAATTTAAATCTAGAAAAAAAGTTCAAATATTGATTAGCAGTTTAAATAATCGATGCTGTATGGTTCTCACTTACGGTAGGGATATAGTTGCGGTTTTGCTAATTCCTATTGCATTCAAAAAGCCTCTACCCCAACCAGAATTATTTTTTTCATCTGAGATTTGTAGCAGTATTTGTGAAAACCTATACAATAGAGCTCCAGTAGCAGATTCGTTTATTTCTGAGTGTTTCAATGATATATCCAACAGTACAATCCATATCAGGGGTAACTTACTCTCTACTGAATCACTGTAAACCAATAATAATGAATTGAAGGTTAAGTATGTAACAACACATACTTTCTTGAATCTTAAAAATTCGAATGACAATTATTTAGATTATCCGGCGAATTTTTGAAATTCATCGAGTAATATTATTTTTGCAAAAATTTTACCTTATTTTAATATTTGATAGCCAATCTAAACATTGGTTCATTAAAAAATTATAGTCATTGCAGCGTCCCACTTTCTGTAAAAGTACAGCATGTAAGGTTAAGATGCTTCCTTTGTTAACTAACACTTGTTCCAGCTCTATTTGCTTTGTCACTAATATTTTTAAAGATTCTGTAATATGGCTCCAGGAAGGTTCATAATGTGAATTCACTGAAAATAGAATATTCTCAAAGTTCTTTTTCATAGATAAAGAAGAAAATGACCGAATTTCTTGAAGACGAAAAGTTTTAAAGTATGTATGTTTACATCTAAGTTTATTTCGAAATTGCATGTCTTGCTATCTGACTTTATCGTCCATGTTTGTTTACAAATAAGGACATAAGTTGAATGAAACAAACGTAAAATCAGAAGCATGCAGTTATACATCTGGATTAGAATTAATGATATATTTTTGGATTATTTGGTGAATTGTTTCAAAAAGGGGAAAAAAATTGGAAGTGACATTTAAAAAAATTGACTACTTACCATTTTGGAAATAACTTTCGAGGGCTAATTCATACAGACTTGCAACATACTCGTAATTGCTCACAGCCTCACCGGAAATTTGTAAAAGTGTTTCTATCACATAATCATTGCCAGGCTTAGTAGAAATCCATTGACAAACGCACTTCAGTCCAATATGTCCTATACTAGCAATATTTAAAATATTAAGGAACTCAAGAAGAATAACATTCAATTCCTCAGGACATTTCACCACAATTTCCAAGTGTTTGACTTGATTATTTATCACAGCATATATTTCTGTTTCTTTTGTAGGTACTATTAATTTATGTCGACTTGCAAATACCGACATTAATTTCACATAACTTCTGACAAATATGTATCGTTTGTTCAATGATTCTCGTCCTCCATACACTGTTATTACTTCATCATATCCAGATACAGTTTTTAAGAAGCTGAAAAAATTACAAAATATTAGGATTATCTGCATAAATACTCAATGCATAATCAAACTAAATTTACATTTCTTACATTCAATAATTCAATATGTTTTATGTTCTTAGCCTCTTGACAAGAAGAATACAATACTCAATATTGTGTGACTCTTGTAAGCTAAACAAATGGATCATATGTAGAATTATTATGAATATAATTGAGAAAAAAGTAAAATAAATGTGTATTTCTATTTTGATTATTTCAAAACATTTCAATTAGTGTTTACAGAGTCGTCAATAATTATCAGATAATTTTTTTTAATACCAATTCCTTTACTGAAGTATGTAAGATATTTTTATCACTAAAATTAGCATAACTTGTAGTATATAAGAAAATATATTTTTTTCACTGAAACTAGCATAACAAGAAATTTATGAAGAGCTATTGATAATATAATAGTAAAATGTAGAAGAGTGTATTTTCGATATGATTACTCAAAATGTTTCAATGAGCAAGACCTTTTTATCAATAAATAAATAACAAACATTTAGAACTTTTGATGCCAAATACTACATTAATAAAGTAATTCTGAACGTAGGAACAAAAATATTCATTTTATTTTTACAATTAGCGTATACTCAAATGAATAAATACTCAATGCATAATCAAACTAAATTTACATTTCTTACATTCAATAATTGCATATGTTTTATGTTCTTAGCCTCTTGACAAGAAGAATACAATACTCAATATTGTGTGACTCTTGTAAGCTAAACAAATGGATCATATGTAGAATTATTATGAATATAATTGAGAAAAAAGTAAAATAAATGTGTATTTCTATTTTGATTATTTCAAAACATTTCAATTAGTGTTTACAGAGTCGTCAATAATTATCAGATAATTTTTTTTAATACCAATTCCTTTACTGAAGTATGTAAGATATTTTTATCACTAAAATTAGCATAACTTGTAGTATATAAGAAAATATATTTTTTTCACTGAAACTAGCATAACAAGAAATTTATGAAGAGCTATTGATAATATAATAGTAAAATGTAGAAGAGTGTATTTTCGATATGATTACTCAAAATGTTTCAATGAGCAAGACCTTTTTATCAATAAATAAATAACAAACATTTAGAACTTTTGATGCCAAATACTACATTAATAAAGTAATTCTGAACGTAGGAACAAAAATATTCATTTTATTTTTACAATTAGCGTATACTCAAATGAATAAATACTCAATGCATAATCATATAACTAAATTTACATTTCTTACATTCAATAATTGCATATGTTTTATGTTCTTAGCCTCTTGACAAGAAGAATACAATACTCAATATTGTGTGACTCTTGTAAGCTAAACAAATGGATCATATGTAGAATTATTATGAATATAATTGAGAAAAAAGTAAAATAAATGTGTATATCTATTTTGATTATTTCAAAATATTTCAATTAGTGTTTACAGAGTCGTCAATAATTATCAGATAATTTTTTTTAATACCAATTCCTTTACTGAAGTATGTAAGATATTTTTTTTCACTAAAATTAGCATAACTTGTAGTATTAAAACAATGGTTAAAAATAACAATTTACACATTTATTATAAGAAATAACGCATGACGCACGTTTCGGTGGAACTTCACCTTCTTCAGATGCTAATGGCAAACTAAAAAACAGTTTTTTTAGTTTGCCATTAGCATCTGAAGAAGGTGAAGTTCCACCGAAACGTGCGTCATGCGTTATTTCTTATAATAAAAGTGTAAATTGTTATTTTTAACCATTGTTTTAATATGTTTATTAATTTACACCAAGTATCGGCCCAATCAATCCATAACTTGTAGTATATACGAAAATATATTTTTTTCACTGAAATTAGCATAACAAGAAATTTATGAAGAGCTATTGAGAATATAATAGTAAAATGTAGAAGTGTGTGTATTTTCAATATGATTACTCAAAATGTTTCAATGAGCAAGACCTTTTTATCGATAAATAAATAACAAACTTTTAAAACTTTTGATGTCAAATACTACATTAATAAAGTAATTCTGAACGTAGGAACAAAAATATTCATTTTATTTTTACAATTAGCGTATACTTAAATGAAATAGTCTGTAAAATAACATCGTAAGAAATAAGAACACGTTTATTTAAACTAAATTTCCACTATATCTACAACTAAATGACAAACTACTACAAGAGTTTGTAACCAAATCTGATTAAGACACTTCGTTATCGAAACAATTAGTATAATTGTAAATAGAGTAGAAATTAAGTTTAAATAAACGTGTTCTTATTTCTTAATGAATTTCCATCAAGTAAAGGTTACTTCGATTCAAGATAACATCGTTGTTAAACCTATATTTAATTTTTTTTCAATATGGGGCTGCGCCACTTTTACAAAAATAAGTTGGTAACTTAGAAAAACGTATCAAATTATATGATTAATTTTCCATCTTTCTGAAATTTGAACACAGTGAATAAGCCAATAACTTCATGTGTACCATAAGTTTCACTCTTTCCCATTTTTCATAACTATTGCGAATTCATAGATTGAAGTTGAGTTCAATAAAATGTTATAATATTTTCAAATAACTAGGTTATAATTTACACTACTTTCAATGTTGATTGAGAAATACTTACTTCAAAACTCTAAAATCTATGTCAATGGGATCATTTTTGAAAATTACATTGCAATCACAGCTCATAATATACCAGTCCATTACATGTTGATAAACACTAGATTCTAAAACATCCCAATTTAAATTCTCAGCTTGAACAAGCAGATAATTTAATTTCTTCACATGTTTACTCCTGATATTTGGTTCATTGGATAGTTTCACTAATAAATTAATGAAACATTGGTCAACTCTACTCTTAATTTGAACTGGACAGTTGGAGAACTGGTTCATCCAATTCATCCATTGGGTGGAAATGAATATATGTCCCAGAAATTGATGGCATTCTGGTAAGTATTGGTCCACAATCTGAAATGTTTTCAGTTAATTCATATTTTTGTTATATAATTAATATGGCCTTGTTACACAACTTACTCTTAACATTATTTCCAGATCACTTATTGAAGGCCAAAAATTTTGCCATGGTAATACAATCAATGTTTGGTGAACAAGGTTCAAAATATGCTCTTTTACAGAACTATGAGCAAATGTTGTTACATACCACTGCCAAATATAATTTAGGATAACCCCACAAGCTGGAAAGAGATACAATTTATGACGTAACTGATGTAGACAGTAAAACAATTATATTTACACACCTGGAAGAACATGCAATAGAAAGAGAATGCACTCTTGAAAAACATTTAGTATAGTTTGTGCTGAATGCACATCAGCTATTATCCAAGGCAGTAGAACAGATCTGTCATCTGCTAGCTGTTGTATCCATGACGCCATATTTTCTTTCACAATCTGCATAGAATATGGGGCAATCCAAGGTGCAAACATATCTCTTATATACGGCCATATTTTTTCACACATTTTATCAGACACTAATCCTTGGTGTGTGTTCAGTGAACTGATAATAAGAACATGGCCAGCCATGCCAAGTAAAAGTCTATATATATCCAAATAATGCCTGCATTTAGGATACAGGCCATATAGTCCATATTGCAACCTTTCTTCTGTGAAGTGCCTAGCCAGAAGTTGGGCAGTTTCCAAAATTTCTTGATAGTGTAATTTCTGCTGATTTTGAGCATAATATCGCAGTTGCTCTCTCAATGGGACCTTTAGGTGTATTTGCGCAGGATATGCTAGAGAATTTAATATATCTAGCCATACTGAAATGGCCAGAGGTGGAACTTCGGATGTTCCACTACTGGATCTTAACAGATTCACTAAGATTTCGCCGTAGTGTTCAGGAAACTGAAATTCAAATACCGAGAGAAGATGTTTCCTATATAATCCATGAAGTATCATTGCTTCTATGGGAGGTTCATTTCCTAACATGGATAACCCTTTTATGACAAACTCTATAAATTGGGATCTTTGATTCAACTTTGGTTTTTTGTTATGGAGCCAATTTTCTATATCAAACTGAAATAAAATAAAATAGCTTAATTGATCCATGAAAACCTATTATGTATCTTACTTTAGACAAAAGTGCAAATGAGACGTCATATTTTTGTCCAATTTCCTTAGATATTGTCTGATACATTAATAACAAATTTGACGAACCAACATTTCCAGGAGAAAAATGAGGTGCTAAATATTCACCCAAATTAGGTTCTTTAATAATTCTATCTAGTAATCTTGGCATTTCAAATTCAACGCCACATATGTGAGACTGAAAAAGAATGAATCAGCAGAAGAACATTAACAAACCTGTAAATTTACCTGTCCTAATTTTTCAATGCATGTACTGAATAAGGTTTTCGTGGGTAAATAGTTAGTGATTTCTTCATTTAGCATTGGTAAAAAATAGTAAAATAACTCTACTCCTAATTCCGAGGCGGCCGGATTACAGTGGAATTGTTGCTGTAACATTCTGAAAGAACATTTGATTTTTTGATCTCAAACTTATCTATATGATTCATTTCATAGGTATAATTATTATCTCAAATATATATTCGTCTTTGTAAGCTTCGATGATTAGTTCTGAATAAAACTCATAGTTCACATGAAACTAAATTAAGGCATAAATATATATATATATATATATATATATATATATATATATATATATATATATATATATATATATATATATATATATTTATATATATATATATATATATATATATATATATATATATATATATATATATATATATATATATATATATATATATATAATTATATAGAATAGAATAAGCTTTATTTTCATAAATAGAGTGAAAAAGAAAATATACATTTTTCATTAGGAAAAACGTCAATATAACAAATATAGTTCCACCATTTGAGTGTCTTACAAATTATAAAAATTCGTTTAACGCATAACTTAATAATAATTCATACAAGTTTTTCTTAAATGTTCTGTATTTGCTAATTTCTTGGACATGGCCACGGAGACAATTAAACAGTTTAATGGCCATGTGTTGTGGAATTTGTTCATACAGACTGTTACTGTACAATGAATAGGGTACGCAAATGGAAAAACTTTCCGGTTATTATTTCGGTTCCTCGAAATATTGAGAATTCTGATTTAAAAATAATAGGAGCCTGTGAATACAAAGCCGTACATGATTAAAAAACCCATACTCTTAAACTTTCCCCGACAAGACTCTCTACGCTCCAGATTCAGCATAGCTCTAAGCACCGATTTCTGTATTAGAAATAAAGTATGTGCGGATCAGGCACTACATCAAAATACTATACTATATGATAACAAAGATTGAAAATTTGAAACGTAAATAAGTCTCAGAACATTAACTGAAACCTGAGATCTAAGGACTATGCGCGCTCCACTTCAAATGGGAGTCTACATGAATTCCCAAAAATGTTACATCATCGCTTACTTTCACAAGCGATCCTTCAAATTCAAAATAATTAGGATACATGACCGACTATGAGTTAATACTATGCACTCAGTTTTCTTCTCATTCAACACTAAACCATTTGAGGTACACCAACTATCAAAAATATTCAATGCCTGAATGCAGTGTTGAGATAAATTTCGGATATCAACACAAGAAAAAATGGAATTAGTGTCGTCTGCATACATAATTGGTTGAAAAAGTTCGCCAACCCTACTAGAGAACATAGATACGTATACGCAGGTACGTCGTTAATATATAAAACAAATAAAAGATGGCCCAAAATGCTTCCCTGCGGAATACCAGTTGCAATTTTAGACAATGAAGACCCGACATTGTCACCAACATTAAGAGAAATTCTTTGGTACCTGTTACTTAAATAACTTTGTATCAATTTTAAACTTACACCCCTAATACCAGATAGCTCGAGCTTCTTCAAGAGCCGCCACAAAATGTTTGCTCCTCTTGTTACCAAATTTAGTATATGGAAAACACACATCAATAAGAGACTTGTACTGATTCAAAAAATTATCCCACATCAAATTCACATCCTCACTGTCAGCATAAACATTATCCCAACTTATGACAAATAAATGTATATACATACATACATACATATATATATATATATATATATATATATATATATATATATATATATATATATATATATATATATATATATATATATATATATATATATATATATATATATATATATATATTATTCCTTGATTTAATTTCATATTAGAAATGTTATTCAGAATTAATAGAAAAGAAATTTTAGTGTTTACTATAGTTGTATATATGAATGTCTTATGTTGTTATTAATCTTATGGAAATGATTTCATACCTGATAGAATGTTGGATAAAAACTGATGCTGTACAAAGGGAGGTAGAAGGAGCATTTAAAGAAGTGGAGAGTAAAGACTCATATGTTTGCCTGTTGCTATCAATCTGATGATTTATTCTTTCATTAATTCGAGCTTCCTATGGAAACAAAAAAATTTACTTATATGTACACAATGAAGCAGAGAGTTATTAGTTAGTTACCTCTGTTTGTAATTCAATCACAGCAGCCCCTGAACAATTAACAGATTGATTTTTTCCTTTGCATGGAACTTTTTTATTGACTTTAACCAGTACAGACCTATACAACTGAGGTATCAATTCTTGATAGGAGCAATTTAACGCCTTATGTTCTGATATTCTGAGGAGATGGTTACTAAAACATAGAAGTACAAACAATAAAAATTTTGTCTTAGGTATCTTCATACAAGGGGTCATCCATAAATTACGTCACAAGAATTTTACCGGATTTTTTACCCTCCCCCCGTCCTTGTCACAGCTGGTCACATTTGTGAGACTCCCTCCACCCAAGTGTGACGTCACATATTTTGCAAATTTTCATTTGGAAATTATTGAATGAAAACGGCGGTTCCGAAATCAGTTTTATTTCCATTTACATTAGTTTTCAATAAAATTAACATCGAATCAAACAATTAACAAAACAAAAAACGATTTATTATATTAATTAAAAAATTTAAAACAAAAAACAATTGACTTTGTTAATCAAAGAAATTAACAAAACAAAAAATATTAATAGAATTATATTAATTAAAGATACAAACTTAATAATCTCTATTAGTCCATGGACTAATAGATTTTCAAATGTGACGTCACGAAATTCAGGACCCCTCCCTCCCCCTTGTCATATAATGTCACACATCGTCGACCCCCTCCCTTCCCCTGAACGTGTGACGTAATTTATGGATGGCCCGCAAGTATTTGACCTATTATTTTGTTTGATATCAATTTTCAAATTCCTTCATTCATAAATTATGTAAATCGGAATATTGCAAATATGAAATAATTTTCATTCTTATAAGTGTTTTATTCCGAATTTGAAAGATTGCGATTTTTGGCATAATAACCGAATGATGCTTTACGTATTCATAAACTTTCCAAGAAATATAATTTCAAGTGCTATGAACACATATAGATAAAATGTATTTGTAGCATGCTGGGAAGTTGTTAAGTATGATCTCTAACACGCTCTACAGTCAGTTATAAACTTAATTAATATTTGGAAATAATAAATGAGTGTTATTATTATTAGTTTCCCAATTTGTCAGAATTCAAAATTATTGATTTATGCTGAAAGCAAATAAGTTTCAAAAACCTGAAGCAGTCAAAAACTCTAAAGGCAATAGCTTATAATCGAACGAACAACTTCTTGACTAAGAAGTCACAAAAATCTGTATTTAACTTGTTTTAATTGAAAAGAGTAAAATTTAACGACTTTCTTATTTGATTAAAAAAGAAGAAGAAAGAACATAAACCATTTCATTAACTTATTAGGTAAATTGAGTATGCATTCTAAATTTTTCTAAAACATTTAACTTACTGCGCAAATTGTTTTAGTATATTGAAATTTGGCTTCAGCATATTAAACATTCCTTCCAAGCTGCTGATATCTACTACAGGAACCACTGGAGAAGCTTTTTGGATAGTTGGTGCTGACTTTGGAGCATCATAACTTTTAAGTCTTCTCAAAATTCGCTCAACTGCATCATTGCTTTCTACACCACTTCCAGGATTTGGAAGTGGCCTGTTTACATTAGTATTTTCCCTAAAGTTGGAGATTCTCCATATTCTAACACACTCCTGTTGCTCTTGTTTAACTTTGTTGTAATTCAAATACTCATACCATGGTTTCTGTGGATAGAGAAATACATGCATTCTTGAAATCGAAAATTTTGAAACAAAGTACTCACGGAAATTCCCTGTATAACAATTAGTAGCAACTGAGATTCATATTGTGGTGGAAGACTTTGAACTAACAAATTGGATTCTTGTAATCTTGGTTCCTCCAACCAAAGTTCAAAAGCAATACAAACTCTAGGAGAGAGATGTGTTATTAGTTCTTGAATAAAATTAACTTGAACACTCACTTTAAACAGGATCGGTAAAATAACATATCCTGCTTCGGACAGTTGCTTATTTCTAATTCATCGATTTTTCCCTGGTAAAATTGAACAGTTTCTTGCAATCTCCTCTTCATTCTTTTAAGGAAAGCAAAATTGATCAATCCCTCAAAAAATTTATCGCCAACACATCCTCTGTCAACAGATCTAAAAAAAAAACTGGTATTTCCATATCCAAATAAAGACTCAACTATAATTACCTAGAAATAGGTATTCTTTCCAAATAAAGCTCAAAAAATTTTTGCCATATTAGCACTATCAAAGGATGGTCTATAGGTGTATCCAAAGCTTGCTGTGCATATCTGTATATACATAAAGAAGAAGAAGAAAAAGAATTAACTTTGACTATATTTGTTGCTTTCTGAAAAACAAAAAATTCATAATTTTTTTAAAATACATAATCCTGAATAAATATATATTAACTTACAACTAACAGTTTCCAATACACACCTTGATGGCAACATCAACACTAATTTTTCCTTTTTGGTTGTTTAGTTGTACAAGTAATTCTTTCCACAATCCAGACTTCTTCTCTCGTTCATCATGTTCTATACTAATCATCAGATAAGCTAACCAAGGAAAAGGTGATAAGGAACTAGATATCAATGAAGTATTTTGATTTGTGGAAGAAACCCATTTGAAGAGGGAACTTATGGCCCCACCTTGCTCTTGGGGGGTACTTGCCTCAAAATGAATAAAGAAATAGTTAATATATACATATATATATATATATATATATATATATATATATATATATATATATATATATATATATATATATATATATATATATATATATATATATATATATATATATATATATTATATATATATATATATATATATATATATATATATATTTTATATATATATATATATATATATATATATATATATATATATATATATATATATATATATATATTATATATATATATATATATATTATATTTATTTTATATATATATATTTATATTTATTTATTTATATTTATATATATTTATATATATATATATTTATATATATTTGTATATATATAGATATATATATATATATATATATATATATATATATATATATATATATATATATATATATATATATATATATATATATATATATATATATATATATGCATAAAATCCGGGTCACCACGTAATTTGCAAATATTTTTGAAATTTCAAGTAAACTCATAATTTTTTCTTGCCACTGGGTTTCAACACTGCACAAATAGAGGGAGGCACTATTTCTAACTGTTAGTTGTTGTTTTATTCAAAGTTTGATGAAAAAGTGGTCTGTCATCGAAGGTTTTGATTACCATTACCATCATATTTTTGCTATCCATACATGTTTTCAGTTCTCAATTTCATTGTTTGATTTAGTATTATTGTTATTATTGTTATTGTTAGTGAAACGGCCATAAATCCTGTCATTGCGGCACGAATTGTGGCGGTCATAGAAGATGGCCGCGGTGAGCGCGAAACGGCGAGAAACTTTGGTGTTAGTCTCTCCAGTGTGCAACGAGTATCTCAACGATACGAAGAGACTGGTCTGCTTACCCGAAGACCTGGTTCAGGACGAAGAAGTACAACAGCCAGAAACGACCGCTATCTCGCTTCTACTGCATTGAGAAACCGAACGGTTACATCAGTTTTTCTTCGAAATCATTTACAAGAAGTGAGAAATGTGAACATAAGTCAGTGGACAGTTAGAAGGCGACTTCATGATGCTGGATTATCTTCTCGAAATAGGGCTACTGGACCGCCGCTTTCCCGTGAACACCGAACTGCAAGGCTGAATTTTGCACGAGAGCACTTGGCTTGGACAATAGAGGACTGGACTAAGGTATTGTTCTCCGATGAATCTCGATTTTGTCTTACGGGCTCAGACAGACGTGTGAGAGTGTGGCGTCGACAAGGCGAAAGATATGCTGAAGCTTGTATCGCCGAACGACTTCCATTTGGCGGTGGATCAGTTATAGCATGGGGAGGCATATCGTTTCATGCTCGCATGGAGCTAATATTTATACAGAATGGGACTTTGAATGCGCATAGGTACCTCTCAGCAGTTCTAGAAGGCTATGTTGTACCATTTATGGGATTTATTGGACAAAATGCAATATTTATGCATGATAATGCACCGCCCCACACTGCTCGGTTCGTTAATGCTTATCTTGACGAGGTTCAAATCACGCGATTTGTTTGGCCTCCTCGAAGTCCAGATTTGAATCCCATCGAACATGTTTGGGATGAGATGAAGAAGCGTTTACGGAGACATGTGCCGGCCCCGAAAAATTCTGTAGAGCTCCACAACATACTGGTGCAGGAATGGGACAATCTTCCGCAGGATGTAATTCAGAATCTCATTCAAAGCATGCCCCGTCGTTTGCAAGCTGTTATAACTGCCCGAGGAGGAAATACCCGATATTGAATCCTCGAAATTTTCTTTTGCTTCAACTATCAAATTAAAATTTTTGTTTGCATTATTTTCAATAATTTAATTACACTTTCAATCATATATTAAAAACTTTCTTTTATTCAAGCAAGCACGATAAAATCATCGCATGAAGTCAATAAAATATACAACTCCTGAAAGAAATCCGAAAAAACTCAAAATTTCAAAAATAATTGCAAATTACGTGGTGACCCGGATTTTATGCACGGCAGTGTATATATATATATATATATATATATATATATATATATATATATATATATATATATATATATATATATATATATATATAGAAAGAATAAAGGTTTAGCTGTGACAGGTTAATTAAATTCATTATTCTAAAAATTAATCGATTAGATTGTACATTTCGGTGGTACATCCACCTTATTCAGCATTCGATATATAAAAACGACAAACAATCTTAAAAATACACGTATACATAATAGGTTGGTAAAACAATCTTGTCAAAAACACACATAAAATTAATTTAATAACATAACTTGAAGTTAGATTTCTGGAGGAGTAATCTTTTTTATATATTAATGTGATTCAATTAATTTTATAATGTGTTTTTTGACAAGATTATATATATAATATAAACTCAACATATACAGAAATTAACAGGAAAATATGGCATCGCAGACAAATTTTCACCAGAATACTCAAACTTCAAGCATAGTAATACTCAACTAATAAATTTAATTGACAATGATAAAACACTAATGATCTTTAACTATGTGATATATATACAAATAATTTGGATTTACCTTTAATAATGGTGGATAATTATTTCAATTTCTACCAAACATTCTAAAAAGGTTGAATGTTCTCTTTACTGATTAATTTAATTAAATTCTGCGTCCCTTCTCAATTTTCATTACCTAATGATTCAGGATATTTAAAAAAAATTATTTTTCAAACTGTACATCTATTCTAGTGTTACCTGGATTAGTTCTCGTAATTCATTCTCTGCTGCCATTAAGGCATCAGTGTGAAAGAAAGCAGCTCGAACAATTACATCTAACAGATACAAGACACCATAATCCCTGTTCCAGTTTTCCATCGATATCAAAGAATTCATCCACAACCTGACTAAAAATTTTGGACTTTCCAAGTCGTAGCTTTTATAGTTCACCATCTGTGTTTCGATCATATTACCAAATTGCTGAAGTACAGTGTTTGTAGACCCAATCAAAGCTTTTGCCATTGAAATGTAGCCTCTATCTGCATTTAAAAGATTAGATAACACCTCTTGGAACTCAAGACAATTGATAATACACTCTTGGGATTCGATGAAAAGCGGCATTACCAGATACAATGCAAATAGTACTGCTTCATGTTTCTGTTGGAATTGCAGGAATAGCATTTGTCCTAAGCCATTAGAGCATATAAGAGGTATCAAATGTCCCCATGAGGTCATCAAAAGGGACACAAAACTATGTAAGGGTTTCTTCTCTCTTACACCTGCAAATTGAAAACTTTTGAAATATAACCAAAAGATACAATTGCGGATTTATTGAAAAAATTCGAATTTATCATTGTATTCTTTGGATGAAAATAAATTTGCCAACTGCCTTCGGTTTTTAATGTAAGAATTTTTTGCACTTAAAGCCTGTATGTCTTTAAGGTGCTAATAAGAAGGGCATGTTTAGTTATAAAATAGATACATATATGCAATAAACAACTAGAGAATTATTAATCAAATGAAGTAAAACAATTGCCTTGATTCCACTGAAATTGGTACTCGAAATATCTGGGGCTATATTAACCAATTATTAAGAACTGATAAAAATATATAAGATCTTGATTATAGTCTGAAACATATGTCGAGTAAATTAAACTAATTTAAGTGGGATCAGGCCAAGTGTTTTACTTCATTTTATTAACAATTTTGAAAAATGTTCCAAGTGTTAAGCGAACAGTCAATTGACTTTATTACACAACTACAGGTCGCAAAATTATTTTTTTAAAGTAAATTCAATTTTATAGAATATCGCTCAGAGTCAAAAAACTAAATACAGCAACATGAAGAGAGATCCTTCAAGTCATTTGATATTGGATCACAATATGCTATAATAAATAAATGATTTGATTACCAGAATCCTAATGAATTTCTTGTAGAAGTTGATCTTCTGACAAGGTGGACCATGAACTATATGTATAGCTTAGATATATAGTTGTTCTCAATATGAAAATTGTTGCCATTAGAACAATATTTATTAATCTTTACACAGAGCAAATTATTCACCATTGTTCTCAATCATAATAATATTAATCATCTTCAGTGCAGGTGATATCACATAATTTTCGATAATTATTCGATCTACGCGTTATTTACAACCCTGAATGTACAAGGTGTCTCAAAAGAAAGTTTATATTTATTTAGTTTATTGCGTGAACGCAACGAATCCGCGGGGTGCAGGGGTTATGTCAATCGGTAGCCTGGTCCTCAGGAATTCAGTCTCTATGGAGCGTTTCTGGGAGCAGACCGCGCGTTGTGCGTGCGAGAGTTTTACAAAAACTATGATTCGGCGACTGTAGTGCTTAGAAGATTTTGCAGTATTCGAGATTTTCGCCTTTTAAATGATTCGCCAAGCATCATATAAGAATAAGAGGAATTATTGGCAAATGGGTCATAAAGTTTGAATAGACCTGTAAAACGCTGGAAAAACCAAAATTCGGGCGACCAATGTCATCAACAACGGTAGAAAACGTGGAGAGTGTTAATCAGTCTGTTCGTGACGACCCGAACCTTTCAATTCAGAAACGCGCAAGTGCTTTAAATGTGTAAAGATCATCATTACACCGCATTTTGCACAAAGACCTAAAGCTGCTCCCCTACAGAATTCAATTGGTGCACGAATTGAAGCCCCAGGATGCCAGTTATAATTCGTAAATCAGGCAATTGAGCGCTTTTCAAAATTTACCAGCATCTTGTTTTCGGATTATTAAACATCTATGGACTTTTTCCTGTGGGGTTATCTTAAATATAAAGTTCACGCCAATAAACCGACTTCCCTGGCGCATTGGAAACAAAATATCTGTCACGAAATGACAGCCATCACTGAATCCACCTGCCGAGCCGTTATAAGTAATTTTACTGTTCGATTAAATGAGTGCCGCTAACGCATTGTTATGTTATTATTGTTATGTATTTTAAATCGTTAATAAATATAACTATTACAATTGATTTGATCATTTTGTGTTTGTTATATAATTAAATATTTGAAAAATTGATATATCAATTGGGTTTTTGAAATAAAAAATTATCAATGTTTTTAATTTATTTTGAAACTGTATCATAAATTATACTAATAGTATATGCGAATATCTCTTTAAATAAATTATTTATAATAGCTACTTTCATTCAGTCATGTGTGGTAAAGGATTCATAAAGGCTAATTCCTCTAGTATACCTGATGTATAACATCTTGTGGAACATTTAAAAACATTATTTGTGGTGTTGTTTTTGTAGTATTCGTACATAATGGTACGTAGCAAGCAAGATAACTTTTCTGGTAAGACATTTTAGATATATTTATTAATATATTGACGATAACAAGATTTAATCGATTGAAAGCTAAAACACAATGTGCTACGTTTGTTTGTTCGGGAACTGTCGGTGTGTTTTCGGTACTGGATTCAAAAATTTATTTTTTATTTAATATAACTTTTTAATTAGAGCAAAAAAATAATAAAAATAGTTTTATAATAAAATGTATATAGGTATGATCTATCCATTTATCACAAACATTTTTTTTTCAAAACCCCAATTATTATTCTTTGAATAAAATAGATAATTATTATTATTATACATGGCGAATCCAATGTATCATTTCATTAGTTCTTAAAATTCTGTGGAAATGAAACGCGCAACTCATGTGTAGTATTAATATTATTTTTTGAAATAATACCTTTTAGAAGCACATCATATCTCTCAATCTCTATCACCTTTCCGATTTCTCTGAATCCATGATCACTTATATGCAATTTCAACCTCAAAATCGTCTGCCATCCCCAATTTAAGAATCCTGGCTCTTGGTCTACAGCTTGCAGTACTAAGAACGCTACATCGCAGTGTACTTCATAAGGCAGAAACAGAATGCCATCTTCGCTAAATCCCCAATTCAACCTAGATAAAATCATTCTCGCCAATTTACTCTCAATTTGAGTTGGAGATGAAGTCAAAAGAAGCCTTGATAAATCATCGAAATCTCTTTCATTCAACTTCCATATTGCTAAGGGCAGCTCCTCATAAAGATATAATGCCAGATCTCCAATTTCTAGTATATTTTCTCTGACCTTTTTTAATATGTCAGAGAGTAGGTGAGGATGTTTCGAAGTAATATGAGTGAGCAGAATTTTGGATGTTTTTGAACATATATCTTGGGTTGATTTGTTGATAAAACCAATCTGGAATGGTTCAAATCAAGATGAGTGTTTTATATCATCTACTGATAATGCCAACTTGTATTATATTTATTATATTTCAGTATAGTACAAAAAAAGTCATTAATGAACAATATAAACAAATGTTTATATGATAAATTTTTTTAACCAATTCGCTTCTCTTTACTGCAAAAAATTTAACACAAAAATCAGATTTTTTCTAGATAAACCAGCAAAAAATACATAAATGATTATCTCTTTTTTTCTTGTTTTGCATAATGTCAGTTTGGTTCCTCAAATGTGCTTAAAGCATATAAAGTGTTTCAATATATTAGAATGAAAAAACTTTATTATCAGTCTATTATGCATAACTGATTTTGGTAAAACTAACAATTCACTAAGTTTGTCTTTCTTATTTTAGTTAAGAAGTATAATAAAATTTAATATTGAGTGAAATAAATTCCTCTAATTTGAACAAGAATTAAATGGAACAATTTTTATTCAATAGTTGTAAGTGAAGTGAAATAATATGATTAATTAACATTTCCTCGATCTACATCACCTGATATATTAACAGAACATTTTCATATAATTTAATTCCGGCTTAAGTTATAATTTTGTCATACCATCATAAAAAAATATATTTTTACTCAAAATAATTACTCCTAAAGAGTAGTTTATACACTTAGATTAAAAGGAAGGAAACACACTTGTTTAATTCCTCCCTAAAGTATGTGTCAGGGAGGCGAGCAGCTTGAGTTTGGTATTAACTCCTTCAGCCATATCAGAGGATACCAGGGCTGGCCTAAGGCGAAAATTGCAAGTATGCTAGACTCAAATTTTATGCCCCTGCCAGGGGGTCTGGGGAGTATGGAATTTTTTGAAATTTAAGGTGCAAAAACACAGTTTTGTGCACTTTTGCGCCTTTCTTGTGCTATAACCACTAGGTATTATGTCAAATAAACTAATGAAAGCTTAACTCTTCATTGTTCTTGTGAACATAAGAGAGTTGTTCTTTACAGTTTACTGAGAATAATTTTTTTCCCCGCAGTAAGTTTGTGGATTTTTCCATATTGAATTATACCAACTGATAATGTGCAATTTCTAGCTAACCGAAAACTTAGTGTTTTTGTCCAATACTAGTCCAACAAAAAATCTTCCACTTTTATCGGAATCTGAACCTGGGCCATCATTCAGAGATTCTAGATAATTGTATTTTCTTTCATGTAACAACCAGAGATACTATTAAAATAAAAATAACAAATGATGTTTATTTGCACAACCAAAATAACAGTTTATCATAACATCAAGAATATGAAATGAAACTTGACTCTATAGCTAGGTAAAAACTAAAATATTCAATTATATAACCAGGAAAAACAGATATTCTATAACAAAAACCAGACTCTCAGAAGTCCACCGTACTTTTAGGAGAGCTGTTATACGTCAGGAAAATTTAAAAAATATAATAACTCATTACGTTCAAATCATTCAAGAAGAGTATTCATGTTAATTCTTCTTTTATTTCATGTTGTTTCTTTCAGTTTTACTGGTGAGTACTTAGTTTTGTCCATTATACTCAAATTTCAACTTGATGTAGGTACTGTTTAACAGAGATAATATTGTCTTCAATCGAAACACAATGAACCACTGGAAAATACGAAGTCCAAAAAAACACAAATTACGGAGCTAAACGTACGAAAACTCAAAATGAAATGAACGAAAATACCATTACAAACAATGTAAACAATCCGTTAATGGCCCATGCTCTAGTACCGATATTAGCCGTTCCGGCGCTACGATCTTAATTTCAGACGCCAATTGGCTAGAAAAGCAAAGCTGGGGGAGGGGGGCAGGAAGAGTCACAACACTTTCCGCGTCCCGCCACGAGACGACTGTTCTACTGACCTTGGACCTTGGTCAAGGGCATCAGACTTACTGTATTTCAGAACTTATTGGGGTAGCCGGGTAGATCTTCGGTTTTACATTGAATTTTAACTGTAATAGTTTTAAGACAAAATTCCTTCTATAGTCGTAGGCAAATCATTAGAAGCTTGGGATTTTTAGCTGTGTGAATTAATTTTTCAATCCACAAACTGAGAACGACGCTGGGCGAGGGGTGTAGAGGGGAGTGTACAGCTGTTTAGTGTCCAAGCTTCCAATGATATGCCGGCGAGTATAGTTTAAATATTTCTGCCCAATATTTAAATCAGTTTCTAAAAATTTTGCAAATTTATTATTTTTTTTTTATACAATAATTGGTCAATTTAATGCCCCTCCAAAAGGCTTAGGTGTGCGGCTGCATACTTCGCACACCCCTTAGGCCGGCCCTGGAGGATACACTTGTACGTACAAGTGCATTAGTACAAGTGCTTTAAGGATGGGTGTGTGTGTGTGTGAAATTTATAATTTTTGAATAAATGGACATAACTTACTTGTAACAAATCTATAGTAGCAGCCAGGATGAAAATTACTTCAGTTCTTGCCAAAGCCATATTGGCAAAAGTATTCAATAGGTAATATATCTCAGCATCAGTCAAAGCACCTAGTTTATCAATAAACTGTTCATTTAACTCAATATCCTTGACAGTCGTACTAAAATCTTTCATATTTGAAGGAGTTAACAATTCTTTTGCAGAAACATCAGAATCATGGAGAAAATAGAATATCTTCCATACAGTATTCATAGAAACTAAATTATAAGGCACAACTGCTAAGAATTGCCAAGCTCCCAACTTCTGAGAAGAATATAGATAATATACAGCTCTTAAGAAGAAGGAATCATACTCCACTTGCAGTCGTTTCAACATTGCCGAGTCCTCCATGTTCTGCATTTTATAGTACCTTTCCCATTGGTCCGAAGCATACTGAACAATGTGTCGAATAAAGCGACTAAGTCTTTTAGAGAACTGGTTGTATCTTGGTTGGTTGTAAGTTTGAAGACCTCTATTGATTATTTTTAAGAATGTTGTAGAAAAGGCAAGGAATCGTAGAATGTGATTTTCTGTTATTCGACAGTCAACGTAACAATCCTAAAATAAATCAGAATTAACTTAACAAATTACTTTGTCATGTATTTAATATTTACCTCTGAATTATTATGTTTCACCAGAAGCAAGGCCCTAAATAATCCATCTAATGGTATTTGATTAACAAGAGCAACTAAATCGTTTTCTCTCAAAGATGTTCCTGATGGTTCTTCGTCTTCCTCTCCTTCTGAGTCAACCATAACCCACAAAGCATCTTGTGCTGCATCTTTCATCTGCGCAATCTTAGGAGAAAGTTATTAGATGTAAATGAAGTATAATTTCTTCATATAACTTATGTGTGATCTACATTTTCTTAAATGTTTAGACACAAAAGGATTAATTTGAACCCAAACAATATTTAGCAAGCTGAATATTTCAAATATAATTTCAACAATCTAATATTCCAATCTTTCCTGAACCAATAAAACAATTTCACTTATTTAATCCATTTGACTTCAAAATAAGCATGAAAAATTATTAAAAAAAGATCAGTAGCAGAACTTACATCTTCTAAGAATTTATCTCGCTCTCTTATAGGTGATAATATAATTGTTAACACAGCTAGAATATGATTTATTTCAAAACTTGAAAAGGGATGTTCTATATCTTCAGACAAAGGCATTTGAACAAAACTAGCGGCCCAAGAACCTACCCCTGACGGGCACCTAAAATGATATAAAATTGCATACAATTAGATAGGTGATTCTCATTGGAATATAATGAGTATATAATACCTAATTAATGATATATCCCAAAATTTGGTTGAATATATATATATATATATATATATATATATATATATATATATATATATATATATATATATATATATATATATAGTATTTCTTTATTTGCTGACCCTTACACAGTAAATTACATTACTGGCACCAGGGCCTACTAATACATTTAGAGAAACTAGAAAACACAGAGTATATTCAATCTAATAACAATAATAAAAAAACAAAAATAATAAAACGGAAAGTCTATTCCAAATTCAAGAATTCCTTCAGGAGATGGCACAATCTTTTATAGTTTTCAATGTTAATTATATTTAGGGGGATGGAATTAAATAATTGGATGCTTCTGTAAATAGGAGAATTCTGAGTCTTATTTGTTTTTCTAAATGTGTCTCGCTGTCTTGTCAAATAATTATGATATTCTATTTGTTGTTTTAATTTTGTTTGAGTTTTTATTTGACAATTCTTTATGCCATATATTAATTTTACTTGTTCCAATTTTTTCAAGTTCTGTATGTTGAATCTTAGTTATTTTATATATGTTCTGTTGATGTTGTGTGTTCAATATTAAAGATATTTTTAATTGCTTTGTTTTGAGCAGGGTATTAGATATCTGATATAAGGTTCTATAAAACTATTATACAGTCCAATAATTGCGAACATCTTTTTATAGCACCTATCATGGGAGAGATTTTAGATACTACAGTACTTACATGACTATTCCATATCAATTTATTATCAAATACTAATCCTAGATATTTATATATCTTAACTTCTTTTAATTTTACATTATTTATTGATAAATCTAGATCACAGTACCTTTTGTTTTTTTGCTTCATTATCATATAAACAGTTTTTTCAGTATTTATACTTAATTTATTATGACACAGCCATTGAAGTTAATTTTGCATATCACAGTTTATATCACGATTTAAATTTTCAATGTCTGTATCTGATAGGACCATCGCCGTATCATCAGCATACATAAAATATTTAAACTTTAAATTTAGGTATTTTAAGCTGTGAACATAGAGCAAATACATCATTGGTCCCAACACAGATCCCTGGGCTACTCCCACCTACAACTCCTTGACATCACTTTCAGTACCATCCACAACAGTATACTGTTTTCTTCCTACTGAGTACGTTTTCAGAAGCTTTTGACACACTCCACGAAAACCCATTTCATCCAATTTTTCCAATAGCAGCTGTATATCCACAGTATTAAACGCCTCTTTGAGGTCAATAAACACCATTACAATGTATTTATTCTGATTCATTTCATTCAACACAAATTCAATGAAGTCTACTGTAGCGGTTGAAGTACTGCTTTTTTTTTTTCTTGGAAACCATACTGATTTTCATCAAGTTCGAATGTTTCTCCAATAAAATTGGCCATTCTTGCTTTGATTAATTTTTCAACTATTTTAGAGAAATTTGTTAGAATAGATATAGGCCTATAGTTATTCAAGTCACATCTTTTCCCCTTTTTAAAAACTGGCACAACCCTGGCTATTTTTAATTCTTTAGGAAAAGTACCGCTCGCTAATAATTTGTTGATCAAAGCCAAAATTTTACTACCAATTATTTCAAAAAGCTTAACTATATCTTTTTTTGTTAACTGAGATTGAATTCTCGCACATCACTTGGTGAAACATCATAAAGAATAAAGTATAAACTTTAAAATAAAAACACTTGGCTTATGTTTCACAATATAAAAAATATTTAGATACTGTATTTAGCAGTAGCGAAAAGTCGACAGGTTTCGAGTTATGAACTCATTATCAAGACTGACTACAGGAGAGTATTGCATCGTAATTTATAAAACAGACAAAAGCAAAGGTGATACCTGAAAATCAACTTGTTCGTTTACAAGGGGTAATTGACTATTATGGGCGGAACTTATTTCGAGAAGGTCAAGGCGTTTACCCTTGTAACCTGAATGTAACAATTTGGTTTTGTTGAAATCCAGGAAGTGATTGAATTTTATACAATGTTCAGAGAAGCCAGTGGTATTTTTGTTTTGTAAAATTGACTTTTTATGTTCTTCAACACGAATATTTATATACCTTCCTGTCTGTCCAATATAGAAAGCAGGACATTCGTCGCAAAATATTTTGTAAATACCACTGTTTTCTCCGATGTTAGATTTTTCTTTATTATTGACCAAGAATGACTTCAAGTTTCTTTTATTTGTACAAATTGTTTTAACGTTATTTTTCTATAGTCTGTTACAAATTTTGCTACTCAAATTAGGCACATAATTTATTGGGAAGTATTTTTGTTCTTCATTAATAGTTTGCGTGGGGTATATTGAATGCAACAGATACTTTATTCGTTTTTTCCCAGTGAGCTTGTCGATAAGACTTTCATTGTAACCGTTATTGATGGCTAATAATTTAATTGTATTAACTTCAGTTTGAAAATTTGTTTCCGATAATGGAATCGTGAACAACCTATGTATGAACGAATGAAAAGCACTGAGTTTTATTTTAATGTGTTGGTTACTGTCGCTGTGAATTAAAGTATCTGTGAAGGTTGGTTTTCTATAAATGTTGAAAGTAAGAGAATTCAAATTCCTAGAAATCTGAACGTCTAAGAAATTCAAGGTACCGTTTTCGTTTTCTACTTCTTTTGTAAATTGAATCGAGTTGTAGAAAGTATTTATATATTTAAGGAAATTATCTAACTGCCTATCTGTACCGGTCCAAATACAAAAAATATCATCTACATAACGCCTCCATAATAAAACGTTAGCAATTAAATTATTATCAGCATTGAAAATTTTTTCTTCTTAGTTATTCATGAAAATTTCACTCAACAAAGGCGATAACGGTGATCCCATGGGCAATCCGTCTTCTTGTTTGTATATTATATTATTAAATTTGAAATAACTCTGTTTCAAACATAAGTTTAAGGCAGACATTGTTTCGTTGACTGCTTGAGTTGTTAAATTTGGGTTCATCTCTAGATATCGCTTAACAATATTTTTAACTTCTTGAGTTGGCGTGGAAGGAAATAAGTTGATAACGTCAAATGAAATTAGTTTAGCATTCAAAGGAATTTTGATATTCTTAAGATGATTAACTAACTGAATAGAATTTTTAATGCTATACTCCGGATTGAATTGAATTAAGGTGGGACCTTAAGTCCCACCTTATTGAACTCCTCAACTATGTCTTTATTATCAGTTAGTATTGTTCCATTTATGCTTACAATCTTTTCTATCATATTATGGCTTGTTTTCTGTTTTCCACAAGTTTCATTTAAAATTTTCCATATCTACTTTCCATTTCCCTTTGCTTCATTTAGTTTTCTAGATAGTTCTTTTCGTAATTTATTTGCTTGGTTTTTCAGTTTATTGAACATTTCTTTTGTATATTCATTGTTTATTTTTCTCCATCTAACATAGCTCTTATCACGTGTTTTTATCAATTCAATATATTCCTTGTTTATCCAATCATTCCCAGTTTTAATTTTGATATAATATTCTCTGGTTGCCAAATTTTTTGTTTCATTGATTACTACACTTAGTTCCTTAAAAGACTCTATAGGTTGTTCCATTAACTTTCTTTTCCATTCCAGTCTCCATATTTGATCATCTCTTTTTTTCCTGATTATCTTTGTCTTCTCTAGTTTAGGATTGTTTTTTTCTAGTTTTATATTCATTAGTTTATAATCAGATATCATATGATCTTGTAGTATGATTTTACATTTCAGTTTTTTATTTGTTATGACATGATCTAATATAGTAGAACTATTTGCAGTGGCTCTGGTGGCATATTCTTCCGAAATGGTGTTTTGAAATTCAAATGCATTGGTTTCTACTATGCTTTTATATTCCTTCATAGTCTGTGTTTCACTCAATAGGTTGAGATTTATATCTCCAATTAACATGCATTCATTTTTTTGTGTTTCTAGTAGTTTATCAATTTTATCCAGGAATATATTGATATTACTATTTGGAAATGAAATGAAATGAAAATAGTTTTTATTTAGCACTTAGCTCTGTATATACCAATTATTTTTATTATATATATATATATATATATATATATATATATATATATATATATATATATATATATATATAAAGTATAAACTTTAAAATAAAAACACTTGGCTTATGTTTCACAATATAAAAAAAAAATGTTTAGATACTGTACTTAGCAGTAATAAAAAGTCGACATGTTTCGAGCTATGAACTCATTATCAAGACTGACTACAGGAGAGTATTGCATCGTAATTTATAAAACAGACAAAAGCAAAGGTGATACCTGAAAATCAATTTGTTCGTTTACAAGGGGTAATTGACTATTATGGGCGGAACTTATTTCGACAATTTCGAGAAGGTCAAGACGTTTACCCTTGTTACCTGAATGTAACAATTTGGTTTTGTTGAAATCCAGGAAGTGATTGAATTTTATACAAGGTTCAGAGAAGCCAGTGGTATTTTTGTTTTGTAAAATTGACTTTTTATGTTCTTCAACACGAATATTTATATTCCTTCCTGTCTGTCCAATATAGAAAGCAGGACATTCGTCGCAAAATATTTTGTAAATACCACTGTTTTCTCCGATGTTAGATTTTTCTTTATTATTGACCAAGAATGACTTCAAGTTTCTTTTATTTGTACAAATTGTTTTTAACGTTATTTTTTCGATAGTCTGTTACAAATTTTGCTACTCAAATTAGGCACATAATTTTATTGGGAAGTATTTTTGTTCTTCATTAATAGTTTGCGTGGGGTATATTGAATGCAACAGATACTTTCTTCGTTTTTTCCCAATGAGCTTGTCGATAAGACTTTCATTGTAACCGTTATTGATGGCTAATAATTTAATTGTATTAACTTCAGTTTGAAAATTTGTTTCCCGATAATGGAATCGTGAACAACTTATGTATGAACGAATGAAAAGCACTGAGTTTTATTTTAAAGTGTTGGTGACTGTCGCTGTGAATTAAAGTATCTGTGAAGGTTGGTTTTCTATAAATGTTGAAAGTAAGAGAATTCAAATTCCTAGCAATCTGAACGTCTAAGAAATTCAAGGTACCGTTTTCGTTTTCTACTTCTTTCGTAAATTGAATCGAGTTGTAGAAAGTATTTATATATTTAAGGAAATTATCTAACTGCCTATCTGTACCGGTCCAGAATACAAAAAATATCATCTACATAACGTCTCCATAATAAAACGTTAGTAATTAAATTATTATCAGTATTGAAAATTTTTTCTTCTAAGTTATTCCATGAAAATTTCACTCAACAATAGGCGATAAACGGTGATCCCATGGGCAATCCGTCTTCTTGTTTGTATATTATATTATTAAATTTGAAATAACTCTGTTTCAAACATAAGTTTAAGGCAGACATTGTTTCGTTGACTGCTTGAGTTGTTAAATTTGGGTTCATCTCTAGATATCGCTTAAACAATATTTTTAACTTCTTGAGTTGGCGGTAGAAGGAAATAAGTTGATAACGTCAAATGAAATTAATTTAGCATTTTGAAGGAATTTTGATATTCTTAAGATGATTAACTAACTGAATAGAATTTTTAATGCTGTACGCCGGATTGAATTTGAATTAAGGTGGGTAATTTCTTATTCAAATACTGACATAATTTATACGCAGGAGCGTTAATATAAGATACTATTGACGCATCGGGCAATCAAATTTTATGTATTTTTGGTTAAAGTATATAAAACCGGGGTGCGTGGGTTCATGGAAGTTAAGAAAAAAGTGTTAACATCTGAAAATAAGAATTTTACTATTCTTGATGAATTGATTTTTATTTCGTTTTGGAATTTTTTAGTGGGATCTATTTAAGTTATGAGAATTTATCTGTATTAAATAGGATTTCAGATTTTTCAATGTAAGGTATTTTTATCTATGATAGTTACAGTATTTCCTTTGTCCGCTTTGCATATTAACCAAATTATTATCCTGAAATTTTTGATCTCAACTGTTTTATAGTTTTTAATTCTAAAATTATTGTTATTTCTGCATTTATAATTATTTATGACTTCCGCGCATATAGTTTTTTCAAATATATATATATATATATATATATATATATATATATATATATATATATATATATATATATATATATATATACATACAGTTCATACCTTTTATATTTGTATATCTATTTAAAATCTTTTCCAGTGTAGAAGTTTCATTTACTGTAGTATTTTATCTGCTCAATTTTATATTTTTGTCTATATTTAGTATTACCAGTGATCAAATTTTAACTGTTTGTGTCTGTATTTTGACTAGTCTGATGAAATTTTATAAATGTATATACTACAGTTGTAGGATTTTCAATGATGAATAAATTTCTTGCTTTCTTTATATACATACATATATGGCTCAAAATAGCTGGTTATACTGCCAAAAGTTAATAGGGGCCTATGAAAGAAAAGCAATTGCCGTTCAAGTAAACATTCCGTTTCAATTATTTGAATCTTCATCAGGACATCTGCAATAATTATTCAATAAACTAATCAAAACATCGACTTAAATATCATGGCTTTTATATCACAAGCTTCTAACAACTTTTGGCAATATCCCAGCTATTTTGAGTATCATGTTGTAACTATTAGACGTTACATCTTTTAGTCTACTATCATCAATATATTATATTATATATATATTATATATATATATATATATATATATATATATATATATATATATATATATATATATTCATGAAGAAAAAGAAATGCAGGTATTATGAAACTATAGATCTCTAGAGGAACTCTTCTTTGCTTTTACCTTAAAATGTGGCTTAAAAGAAAAAGATGGTCTTGATAATTGGAAATTCGTAATAGAATAGCTACCAAGCGACTCAGCCATGCTCTTGTTTCTTTTATGATCTGATTATCTTTAATAAGCTTTCTTTGAAAAGCAAAAAGAACAGAAATACTTAGTCTGAGTTCATTTAGATATGGTCTCCAATGAACAGGTTCATCATGTAAGGTAAGAGCAACTTCTTTCTTTTCATTCAACTGAGTTACAGTCAAAATGTTTCCAATCAACGTTTGAAGATAAATCTCAATCTGAAAATGGAACAATTTTTTAAAATTAAAATAAATTTACCTATCACATATCATTATTTGATAAAGCAGACATGATGATATATAATAATAAATCATCAAAAAATATGGCATAGAAGGAATCTCTTATTTCTTACTTCATTTTCTGAAATGAGATTATAATTTTACCTGTAGCCTTAAATCCTCAGCAGAATAAGAGTATAGTACATGATTTTCAAAAGCACACTCTTGTATCTTCAACAGAATTCTAAATATGCTCTGATAAATAGATCTGTGGAATATAGCCCTTGCAAAAGAATGAGAAGCAGTTACTGTATTACCATCTTGGCATTCTGCTTTGGCTGAAATATTTGCAGAATCAACAGACCACAATTGACCTTGTAGATCTCTATATTCTCTTCTTAACTGATCTAATTCTAAATTATTTCCAGTTACCTTTTCTTTAACATGCACATACATATTCAATAATTCATACAAGTGATGCTTTTTAATAGCTAATCCTTTTAATTCAGCTTCAATATATTGATCTATAAAAGTATCAATCATTTGAAGTTCAGTATTTGTGTAAAAAGCAGCTAATTGACTTTCTGTATAAGGCTTTATAGTATCTATAACTGATGTTTTCTGTTTATTTATAGTCAAGTCATTTTTCCTGATAATTTTGTTCTCCTCTAGTTCATCCATGTTTACAGTACTAAGAATTGTTTTATTTTCATTTAAAATTTTACTGAGTTCTGATATTGTATCGTTTGTATTTATCAATTCTAATGTATCAGGACCTATGTTTCTTATTTCCTTTTCTACTTCTTGATGACTATTGGTAGATATATTCTGAAGCATTGAATTTTCTATACTTTTTTCTATTTCTATGTTGGAGCAAGAATCTCCTGAATTTGTTTTGTTTAATTTTTCATCAAACATTTCACTTTGGGGTGTATCAGAATTGTCCGTAGGATCTCTTGAAATTTCATTCTCATTCTCAACTTTATCTAAAACTAATTCTCTTTCATTTTTTGAAGGTCCTGATTCATCTTGTATTTTGTTTTCTTTTTTACTCTGTTCAACAGAATGATTTTTTTTAGAGCGCTTCTTGTCCTGTAATATAAATGTTATTTTAATTACATATCATCCCTTAAAAATAAATTATACTTTTTTCTGGGGTTTTTCCATTATACGTTCCATGACTATACTCCCAAAACTTATTATATTGAAAATTAAATGTTAAATTTACAATAATATTTACACAGTTACTCATTCAGCGGTTGTTTACGTTATAAATAATTTAAATTTTAATATTATAGCATTCAACTACGACTCGGAATGAATATTGAATCAGCTGATTAATGTTGTGTTAAACAAAAAACAATACGGAAATATTTGGCAGTCTATGGGCAGTCTATCTATCATAGAAATCTTAATATGTAGTATATATCTATGCTATCTAAGCTGTTTTCTTTCAAATTGTGCTTCAATTTTTGTTTTGGCCAGTTAACACCATAGGCGTTTTTTAGTAATTTTCTACAAGTTTGAGGTTTTTGGCAAAACATAATAAGCGATACGCCCCTTGCCGGGGGCGAATATTACTGTAGCATGTCGAATATTACTAGAGCATGGGCCATAGATTGCTTTTTTTACATCTGTTTACGTGTATTTTATATGAGAAGTTGTTGAGTTTTAATTGTGTTTTGGATCGTTTACAAACGTTCAGAAGAGATGAATCACTATTGTTTTGTATCCTATTGTTCATCTTGGGCAAAAAAAAACCGAATATAGCTTACATACCTTTCCGAAAGCTGGACAATTCAAAGTTGCATTCCAAACAAAGTTGGGAAGCAAGGAAATGATGGACAGAAGAAAGGTGTGGATTCATAACTTGAAGATTGAAAACAATGTCTGAACATAAGAGAGTTGTTCTTAACAGTTTACTGAGAATAATTATTTTCCCTGCAGTAAATTTGTGGATTTTTCCATATAGAATTATACCAACTAATGATGTGCAATTTTCAGCTAACCGAAAACGAGTTTTTGAAGTCCAATGCTATTCCGGAAAATCTTCCACTTTTATCGGAATCTGAACCTGGGCCATCATCCAGAGATTCTAGATAATTGTATTTTCTTTCATGTAACAACCAGAGATACTATTAAAATAATAATACTAAATAATGTTTATTTGCACAACCAAAATAACAGTTTATCATAACATCAAGAATATGAAATAAAACTTGACTCTATAGCTAAGTAAAAACAAAAATATGAAGCTAAACGTTCGAAAACTCAAAATGAAATGAACGTAATTACCAATCAATGTAAACAAAATATAATGGCCCATGCTCTAGTACCGATATTAGCCGTTCCAGTTTAATTTATGTTATTGAATGATCTAGGTTGGTAGCAATCCGGACAGTCGAGTGACAGTGGTAATATAGATACCTGTAATAATGTCTGTATAGGAAGATAACCAGAATTACCAGATATTAAATCATATTATAATTAAATCAATCGTTTCATTGAATTATTATTGTAACAATATAACATGGAGCAGTCGGTAGGATGTATCCTAGGATACTAACCAGATATTAAATCATATTATAATTAAATCAATCGTTTCATTAAATTATTATTGTAAGTAACAATATAACAGGTATATTGAGAAGCCCAAATTTACTGAAATTCTTTATACAATTTCAGCATTCTCATTGTTTCTTTCCGCTATTGCTTGAACAGATACAAATTTCTTAAAATTTTTGTTTAACGGCATATTGTGATGGTTTCCGTTTCTGAGGAAAGCTATTTGCAAATGTGTCACATGTTCTCGATATTACTTTATCACCTTGTCCATAAATAATAATTAAATTCAAATAATCTTCATTTGTATAATTTAGGCGTCATAATAACAGTTTTCGTTTTTTATTGCCACCATAGCTACCTTCTTCTTCTTCCTCTGCAATTAGTTAGCAGCGACCACATTCTTTATTGCTACTCTGTCTTTAGCCGTGTGTATGAGTGTCTGGATGTTATGTAAACCCGTCCATTGCCTTATATTCCGGAGCCATGACATCTTCTTTCTCCCAATCCCTCTTTTGCCTTCGATCTTTCCTTCGATAAATAATTGTAGGAAGTTGTATTTCTCATCGCGCATAATATGACCGGGGTAAGCCGTTTTTCTCTTCTTAATAGCGCCGAAGAGTTGACGGTCTTTGTTTAACATAAAATGGCCGTCCATAGGATCTTGTGCATTCTGCGATACACCCAAATTTCAAATGCTTCCAGCTTGTTAATCATATTTGTCGTGAGAGTCCACCCCTTAACACCATAGAGACTAGCCAGATGTAGCAGTCCACGAATCTCAACCTAAGCTCCAGATCGAAATCGGTACATATCCTTTTTATATTCAAAACCTTTTTATATTCAAACCCATAGTTTTACTATGTTGGCCCACCAAGCTAAGGAGTTGTTGTAATTTATCCATACTATCCGCAATGAGAACCGCGTCATCAGCATAGTGAATATTACTGCTTCACGCTCCATTAACTCTGATCCCGATCTCTATATCCTCGACTGCTTCTTGAAAAATCGCCTCAGAATAAAGGTTGAATAATAGCGGGGAAAGAATGCATCCCTGTATCACTCCCCTTTGAACTTGAATCGCTCCTTTCACTTCGTTACCGACCTTTACCTTTTTATTTTGGTGCCAGTATAGATTTTTTATGCATCTGATATCTTTTTCATCCAGATCCAGTTTTTTTTGAGCTGTGCTATTAGTTTGTGATGCTGAACTTTATCAAATGACTTTTTCATAGTCTATAAAGCACAGGCATTCATCTTTACGCTGGTCAAAGCAATTTTGGATCAGAACCAGGGGCAGCTATTCAAAGGCGGCTAAGGAGGCTAAGCCTCCTCCTCAATAATATTTCGTGTATCACTAATATATTATATTGAATAGTCAGCATTCAGCATATTCATATTAATCAAAATCATATTATTTTATGCATCTACCTTCCTTTCAACCTACATTATATAATGGTATTTACATTTACTGCATTTCATTCATTTCAAGATTTGTGGCAACGCTGCGGAGGCTTAGGAAGGTATATTCTCAACGTTCATTATGCCTGCCACAGAAAAGCAAACAACGGTGCGAATACTGTCAATGAATACTTCATTGCAATAGAAAAGAAAAACACATGTAAATGGCAACACCGATGGATCCTGAGTCTCATACAATGTCGACCAATCACAACTATAGAATTTCGGGTAAAATCGAGTGGATTCGTTGGAAAGCATTAATTTAATCGTAGTGTGATCGTAGTGACTAATGGCCGACAACAGCTTGTTTACTTATATTGCTCGCGTAATGTTTTAAAATGAGTTTGGTTACTGAAGTTAATTTCAAAAATTTCAATGGTGACTTAGTGGAATATTTGTTATCCCATAACTTTAGTGCACTAAGTTATGAGGATAAAGTTTTGATAAAAACATTGCGACCTACCCCTGAATTAAACAATTTGGTGCAAAACCGCGGTTTTAATACAAGAAATTATGAGAGACATCCTTGCCTAACCGGATCACAGGTAAAAAATAAATTATTTCGTTGGCAGTGTTTACTTTTTACTAGGGAAAATGTCTCAGTTTGGGGCCGCTTAGGATTTGAGGATTTAATTCTATAGTTGAAAGTGAGGAATTTTTCACCGATAAAGTAACTTTAAATACCGCACGCGGATTAATATCTTACTTACAAGATAAGGAATTAATATATTTTTTAAACATCTTTAAATTAATTTTTGAACAAACTTTCAAATCTTACAGCAAAAGTTTTCAGATGTAATTTACTCACGAAATCGGCTCAAGTTTTTTTTGGAAAAAATTTCAGAATTTAGTGCAGAAGTTTATTTTAAAAAACTATTTTCTGTATTTCAAACTACTGATGATACGACTCAATTTGGCCCAAAACGAAAGAAATTCAGTTACGCAGATATGGAGCTTCACTATGAGCAAATATTTTATGAAATTTTGGATATTAGGGGTCAAATAGAAATAAGGTTCTCTGATTTGAAAGAACTGCATTTCTTTGACTTACTCAATAAAAATTTGTTTACCGGATTTTTGGCTAGTTTTCCAGATAACCTTTTGGAAAATTTATGTCAAAAATACACTTTTTTTGATAAGGTGGCCATAAAAAGTGAACTGTGTGTTGTTTATAATGACAATGAAATTTTGGGGCAAAATGAAAATCATGTGAGGACCTATTAAATACCTTTTTGATAATGATTTGAATCAAGATTTACCCCAAGTTTATAAACTCTTATGTCTAATTGTTTCTATCCCGGTGACATCGGCTTCCGTAGAGCGCCCGTTTTCCACTCTTAAGAGAATTAAAACTTATTTACGAAATTCAATGAGCCAGGATCGTTTGAAAAATATTAGTTTGTTGTCTGTTGAAAAGGAATTGGTAAAACTTTTGGCGAAAGGCAAAAAATTTTATGAGGATATTATAGATCATTTTGCTAACGTTAAAGATCGCAGAACCCCGCTAATCAATTCAAAAATATATAATAACTTTTTATTTGATCTCACCAGCTGTTAACAAATTCGTTAAGTAGGTAGGTAGGTACCTATTTTGTGAAAGAAAAAAAAATTTGATGAATAGATGAATTGATTAATTGGCTGAAAAGAGTTTTTGTGAATATTGTAAATAGGAGTTGTAGGTCTCAAGGTAGACACTCGAAAGTGAAAACAAATTAATAGCTTAGGGTGCTTGTTTTACTTTGATTTTCTTTAAATTATAAGGCGGCTATAAACCTCACGAGCCGCCACTGATTCAGAACCTACGTTGCGACTATCGCCTCTCTTGTATCCAGCCCCTGCCTGAAACTGAATTGTGCCTCGCTCACGGCTCTCTCACACTTCCTAAAAATTGTCCTATGAATTATCTTCAGAAATACTTTGAGAGCATGGCTCATAAGGCTAATGCCTATGATCTTCACATGTTCTTGTGTTGTTTTTCTTTGGCAAGGGTATGAAAACTGAAGCCAGCCATTGTTCAGGATAGGTGCCAGTATCGTAGATTTTATTGAATAGACCGTGTAAAACCTCAATATCTTGTTCGTCCATGAGTTTAAGCAATTCGGAAGAGATTTCATCTGGGCCCCGAGCCTTATTGTCCCTAGCACGTGTATGGTGTATTCTATTTCCTCTCTGGTGATAGAAGGCCCCGCCAATAGCCTATCTCCGTTCGCCGTTTCCTGTGTTCTCTCGGAATCAAAAAGTGTTTTTATGTACCTTTCCCACATCTCAAAGTTGTCGATATTCTCTAAAACAACCTTTCCATTCCATAGCTACCTAAATGTATTTAAAAAAATTATAATAAAATTACCGTTTGCAAATTATTCATCTGGCAATATTTCATCATACAGCCTTTTTCAAGTTTACCCTTAATTATATTGCTAAATAAGATAAACTTATAGAATTTATGAAGTTCCATTTAAAAAAATTGATTAATTTTATTTTTGAACACCCTTGTATTTTGCCAAATTATCCTATGGATAGTTTTCTGTATACAGGTCGATTTGGTTCCCCAGGGAGACACACTGTACAGACTAAAGTGGTACCTTATTCGATTTAATCAAATTAGATGTCTTACGTTGTATAACTTTCGTTAAGATTATTAATTTTGGATAAAGCTATTCAAAAGCACAACATTTATATATTGTAGTTTTTTCATTGAAAAAATTTTAAGTATTATTAATAATGTTACTAAATATAGAAAAAAATACACCCTGTGATTAATCCTATTATATATATATATATATATATATATATATATATATATATTTATATATATATATATATATATATATATATATATATATATATATATATATATATATATATTATATATATATATATATATATTATATATATATATATTATATATATATATATATATATATATATATATATATATATATATATATATATATATATATATATATTATATATATATATATATATATATATATATATATATATATATATATATATATATATATATATATATATATATATATTTTTTTTTTTCTGCTGAATGATGTGTCATTTAAGGTTAAGTGTGAATGATGAAATGGAGGTTCTCATATATTTTCTATATCTAAACTTCTAAACATAATGGTTTCTGAGATACCTATTCAATTTTGGATGCAAAATCCAAAAAAATGGAATAAAACGCAGGGCCGTTCAATGAGAAAATATATTTCCAAAATGTTTTTTTTATTATAATCGCTCACAACCGATATATATTTAAATATACACAACTACTGTTTTTTCACAGTTAAGCTAAAATCAATCGTGAAATCCTAGTAGTTTTCCCTATCCACATTTTTTATTCAACCTCAAAAATTATTCCTGTTAACGAAATATAATAATCTACCCATTCATTTGAACTACTTCAGTGACTATGTGATATTAAAAATTGATGTTTGAAGTTAAACATAGCCTTTTTTTCCGCCGATGATAAAATGTTTGTGAAACATAAACACATTAAATAAGAATATATTTCAAATTTCTAAAAAATTATATGCATTATGCTATTATGTATGTGTTTTTCAAATTGAACGTGTTACAGACACGATAAACTTATTATTTAAGTTCAGTTTACTATGATTATTTTTTCAATATAGCGAAGTTTGTTGACCTTATCCCATACATCTTCAATTTAAACGCTTTATCATATTGAAAAATTTCTTCTACTTTTATTTCCAATAAGAATTTATTTTAATTTTGAGTTTTATTTATTCATACAGCTTTTATATATGAGACTTTATCAGAATATTTCCGTATCAAAACAATCTATTAGACGGAAAGAATATATATGAATTTGATTGAACTATATGAAACATTCAGTCTGATATGAAATAAAATACAACAAGTAATTTAAATAGAATTTCATTATATTTGCTCACTATATACATGTTTACAATTGCTCATAATTTTTTAGACAGTCTGATAATTTTAAAAATTGAATATATTTAGTGATGGGAAAGGTATCTATGCCCAGATGATATGATTCTGGATCCTAATCCAAATCCTGATCCATGTCCAGAAGATATGATTGCTGATGATCCATATCCTCCATAACTGCCGTATCCTCCATAATTGCCGTATCCTCCATAACTGCCGTATCCTCCATAACCGCCTCCCAAACCTCTTACCAAACCAATTCCACTTCCAAATCCTCTTCCAAGTCCAACACCTCCAATACCAACACCGGATACGGTACCAACAGCTACTGGAGTGGCAACAGGTACAGCAACAGGTTGTGGGACTGGGACGGGTTGTGGAACAGTTACTGGATATGGAGCTGGGACAGATACAGGCACTGGATGAAGTACTCTTACAGGAACAGGTACAGCTTGTGGTACGGGGTATGGACGTGGTACTTCAACGGGGTATGGACGGTTAACTGTAACTGGGTAAGGTTGAGGTACAGGTACAGCTACTGGACGGTCAACTGGATAAGGTACGGGTTGTGCCACTGGAACTGGAACGGCGCGATTCACTGTTACTGGAACAGGTTGTGGCACAGGTACTGGTACCGCCCTGTTAATTGTGGTGACAGTGTTTACACCACCAGATGCTATTCCTCCTCCTATTCCTCCGAAACCACCACCAAGACCCAAAACTGATCCTCCAAGGGCGCTATATCCACCGGAAAGACCGTAGGAACCAGATAGGCCTGAAACTCCATGTAAGCCACTGCCATATCCGTATCCTAGGCCAATGAGCCCTCTTTTTTCTTGCTTCTTAGCCTCTACTTCTTTGCAGGAAGCCAAGCTAACGGTTGCCAGAACCAAAGCCAATACCTGGAGAGAAGAAAAATATATAAACTGGAATTCTGTTATTTAAGCTGTGGTTTGAAAAATTTTAATTTTTCGTGGAAAACACACATAAAACGGGTTTAAAAATTATTTTTATTAACAATTCATTGGAAATATAAACACACCTCATTGAATCAGCGAATTTTGTTCAAATATTCCTGAAATTTAAAGATAGCATGATTTTTTTGAATAAATTCAAAAGTGAATTCGAAAAGGTATTGAAAGATATTGAATATACCGAAAGCTCTCAAATACTTATTGCATATTCTTCTGAATTCTCTGAATGTTTCGGATAGTTATTGTATATTCTTTAGGTTTATAGATTATTAAAAAAAAAACTACAGCGATTAATTAATAAGATATTGGCTTACTTGGTATGCCCTCATGTTTGAATGTATTCAAGTTGTTAAAAAGTGAATGGTGCAAAGGACTTCACGATTTTGATATTTATACTTGCTTGGATGTTGCCCCTCTTTGAATAATCGCATGAGATGTATCTTTTAGGATTTTAACTTTCACTGATATATTTGTTTCACGGAAGGTTATGATTGCATTCAATGCATCAAACTGAAATTTTTGTTAGAGTAGTTCATTATGTGATCATTGTGGTCCACTCTGTTGTACATTGAATACAGGTAAAATATACGTTTTTAGTACCGTACCAAGAAAATTAATACATAAATTTTTCCATTGGTAACATTTTATGTTCTACTAAAATTATGCTTAAAAACAACATGGTTCTGAAATTTTGAAGATGTTTAACTTTTTTAGTATTAGGTATTTTAATTCTGTTATTTACATAATTACATAATCATGGAATGATGTTTAGGTACTAATGTGTTTCAATGTTTATTACATTTTTCACTAGTACTAGGTAATATTGTGATAGGTATTTACATGAATAATCCATATTTCATTTATGTCATTTATTAAATAATTAGATTCATATATTCTTGCCTGTGTTAAAGACGATGTTAGATATATAAAGATTTTCCCTACTGAAGGAAATTCCTTAAATTCGATTAAATGCTGAAGCTATCGTCTTCTAAATTGAAAATATAAATTTTTTGAAATTTAATGTTTATTTTTATAGAGTCGGTGGTGCTTCTGACAGTAATCTTCATAACATTGGATATAGTATTGAAACTATAAATACTAAATTTAATTGAACTGTATTCCAAATACACTGAGTATAAAAGTTTTTTCATGTCTCTTTCATTCGACAATGATCATAAATTATACTGTAATATTAAAGGTAATTGCGATGTGAATTAATATATTCATAGTAATATTATCAGAAAAAAACATGTTTGATTATGATGTATACCATAATTCAATCTATGATGCAGTGTTTTATTACACGGTGGCTTTATCAGATCAAACAGTTCTATCTGAAGAAGCCACCGCGTGGTGAAACGGTGCGGCATAGATTCAATCGTTAAAATCAAACGTATTTATCTAATGATATGATATTGTTATGGATTTCATTCAAGTTACGGCCTCAACAATTCAAAACTTTAAAGAAGTTTATTAAAATACGCCTAGGAGTTTCGATCAGATATAAAGTTTAATAAATTGGATACAAATTTGATCAAGGAAAATTGGTCGATTATTAAAAGTCATAAGCAATGTAAAACTTTCAATATTGTGAAATGATAGTTGTTCATATCAGTTTTTATTGATCAGTTTCTGATTTTATCTTAATATATCTTGATTTTCCTAGTTGATATAATAATTTCGGGAAATATGTTAGTCTGGACCTAGACAGATGTCCACTGCTAAACATTTTACGTTTTGAATTTATAGAAGTTTTCAACTACAATTTCACAGATCCTTTTTATTCATGGAAAAATTTTTTGTAATTAATATATATATATATATATATACATATATTATATATATATATATATATATATATATATATATATATATATATATATATATATATATATATATATACTTATTGGTCTTTTCTTAGCAATAACAGACCATTTATGTTTTTAAACAGTTTGAAAACTTAGAGGAGAGACTGAAAGCACAAAAATAAGCAAAAACACAAATTACTTCACTAATCAAACATAAGAATAATGTACAACATACCTTCATTCAATTGCACCGAAATTTTAGAAATAAAAAAAAAATGAAACATGTTGATATGCTGAAAATGTTCCATAATGGAAAAAAAATAATAAACTCATAAGTGATAAAACTGATACTAAACATTTAAGTACAATATATACAGATTGAATTTTTGTTACAAACAACATATATCAAACAGCATCATTAATCTAAAAATTCAAGCAGAAGAAACCTAAATTCTTCCTTAGCATCCACACAACTAAACATCCCTTTTTCCGTCACACCAACTTCAACTGATGATATTGTAGTGAATATTGCGTAATTAGTGACTGAAGACGGCAACAGCCGCAAAACTTTTAATGAATAATAGTTGTCTGCTTCTTAAGTTTTTCATATTCTCAAAATTCATGAACGCCAAAGTAATTTTGATCTTTCAAAAGTTTTGAGGAATCCTCGAAATGTCAACTTTATAATAAAATCGGTTCAAAAATTTAAATGGCCTGTTATTGCCGAGAAAGGACAAATAAGTAAAAATACAACACAGGTAAGAACATTTTAAATATATATATATATATATATATATATATATATATATATATATATATATATATATATATATATATATATATAGATAGATATATATATATATATATATATATATAGATATATATATATATATATATATATATATATATATATATATATATATAACTGAGATTGAATTCTCGCACATCACTTGGTGAAACATCATAAAGAATAAAGTATAAACTTTAAAATAAAAAACACTTGGCCTATGTTTCACAATATAAAAAATATTTAGATACTGTATTTAGCAGTAACGAAAAGTCGACATGTTTCGAGTTATGAACTCATTATCAAGACTGACTACAGGAGAGTATTACATCCTATTTTATAAGACAGACAAGTTATTGGAAACAAATTTTCAAACTGAAGTTAATACAATTAAATTATTAGCCACTAATAACGGTTACAATGAAAGTCGTATCGACAAGCTCATTGAGAAAAAACGAATAAAGTATTTGTTGCATTCAATATACCCCACGCAAACTATTAATGAAGAACAAAAATACTTCCCAATAAATTATGTGCCTAATTTGAGTAGCAAAATTTGTAACAGACTATCGAAAAATAACGTTAAAACAATTTGTACAAATAAAAGAAACTTGAAGTCATTCTTGGTCAATAATAAAGAAAAATCTAACATCGGAGAAAACAGTGGTATTTACAAAATATTTTGCGACGAATGTCCTGCTTTCTATATTGGACAGACAGGAAGGAATATAAATATTCGTGTTGAAGAACATAAAAAGTCAATTTTACAAAACAAAAATACCACTGGCTTCTCTGAGCATTGTATAAAATTCAATCACTTCCTGGATTTCAACAAAACCAAATTGTTACATTCAGGTAACAAAGGAAAGCGCCTTGACCTTCTTGAAATTCTCGAAATAAGTTCCGCCCATAATAGTCAATTACCACTTGTAAATGAACAAATTGATTTTCAGGTATCACCTTTGCTTTTGTCTGTCTTATAAAATAGGATGTAATACTCTCCTGTAGTCAGTCTTGATAATGAGTTCATAACTCGAAACATGTCGACTTTTCGTTACTGCTAAATACAGTAGGTATCTAAATATTTTTTTATATTGTGAAACATAAGCCAAGTGTTTTTTATTTTAAAGTTTATACTTTATTATATTACATTGAGTTAAGAACTTCTTAACTCAATCTGCCCGATGATGGTCTAGTGACCGAAATTGCAATCGCAGTGTTATATTTTTCAAAATATTTTGTGATAATAAACGTAGTAAATTCAAATTTAGTTCTGTTAATCATATATATATATATATATATATATATATATATATATATATATATATATATATATATATATATATATATATATACAGTGCTTTCATGATGAAAGGAACAAATTCATTAAAAAATTAGGTTTCTATTTCATGTTAAAATCCTCGGACAGGTCGATTAGTATTTTTATTTGGGCATTTTTCGCAATAAAAATTTTGTATACAGGGTGTCTCATTCAAGAGCTATGGCTTTGTCATTAGTTTTTTTGAAGGTAATACCCTGTATATTATTTCACTTTACAATTCTACGATAAATTCTTATCACTTTTTGTGAACATACCATATGCCTCAACTCGATGGATTGCCAAAAACGGAGATAGTGGGTAATGAGAGGTACGATATGAAAACACACAAATGTAATTACTAATTTAATTTTTACATATGTTCAATCTGTTGTCCGTTTACTTCGAGACATTTTTGAAGTCGATTCAATGTTTCCCGTTGCACATTTTCAATTACTTCTGGACTGATAAGTCTTATTTCCTGCCTGATTCTCTCTTTTAGATCATCAATATTATTTGGTCTATTCAAATAAACTTTAGACTTCAAATAGGGGTTATTATATAAGAAAAAATCCAATGGGGTTATGTCCGGTGATCTTGGCGGCCACTCAATCGGACCTCTCCGTCCTATCCATCTGTTGGGAAAAGTTGCATCAAGAAATTGTCGAACAGCGATTGAATAGTGAGGAGGTGCCCCATCTTGTTGAAACCATATCTCGTTATTAGGTATGTCAGGATCTTGTGGGTTAGGAAACAAAACAGCTAAAGCCGGAATGAGTTCGAACTGGAGAAAGTTCAAGTAGTCCTCTCCGTTTAGTGTTCCTTCAAAAAAATAGGGACCAACTATACGATTTCGAACAATCGCTGCCCATGTATTAATTTTTTGAGGCCGCTGTGTGTGCCATTCTTGCATCCAATGAGGATTCTCGGTCGCCCAATACCTACAGTTTTGTCTGTTGACGTGGCCATTTAAAGTAAAGGTGGCTTCATCAGAAAAAATTATGTTTGTAATGAAATTTAGATGTTGATTATGAATTTCAAGAATCTGCTCACAAAACTGTACACTGCGGTCAAAATCGTCTTCTAATAATTCATGTACCAGCTCAATTTTATAGGGATGATACTTATTTACCTTAGGTATTTTATGCACGGACCCTACTGATAAATTGAAATTATTGGAAATTGTAGTAATGGATGTATGAGGGTTATCTTGGGTTTCCAGTAGAACGTTCAGCACTGTTTCTTCAGATACTCTCGGTGGTCTTCCTTTAGGTAAATCTCTAACGTGGCCGTATCTCCTGAATTTTGATTCAATTTTGCTGACTGTCGATCTAGTAATTGGCGGACGATCAGGATGATTTTCATTGAATAGATTGCAGACTTCTTCTTGTGAACGCACCCTATCTCCAAAACCAATCATCATAAGTACTTCAATACGGTCTCTCTCAAGTAATTGCATTTTCTTAAACAATGAAGTAGTGTAGTGCCTGGAGCGTTAAAAACGTGAAAACTGCGGACTATACAGCACCAGTGAATGAATTCAGATGGTACATGTGAAATTTCATTCTTCAGATTTAATGACAATGTTTACCTAAATTTTTTTTTGTACTTTTAATCCACATTTTAAATCTCCAGGTGCTCCACTATCTCCGTTATAATCTGGGAATCCATCAAGTTGAGGCATATGGTATGTTCACAAAAAGTGATAAGAATTTATCGTAGAATTGTAAAGTGAAATAATATACAGGGTATTACCTTTAAAAAAACTAATGACAAAGCCCTAGCTATTGATTGAGACACCCTGTATACAAAATTTTTTATTGCGAAAAATGCCCAAATAAAAATACTAATCGACCTGTCCGAGGATTTTAACATGAAATAGAAACCTAATTTTTTAATGAATTTGTTCCTTTCATCATGAAAGCACTGTATGTATATATATATATATATATATATATATATATATATATATATATATATATATATATATATATATATATATATAAATAAATATATACTACTATATATTTGTAGATTTTATAGTAACAATTTCATTTCAGTTAAATGTGGCACTAAATTGAATACTAACAACATTAAAGGATGTGAAAGGTGTCAGTACCAAATCGACAAAACAATAATTAATAGTTTTATTTATTTATATTTAATTGGTCCCAAAAATCACTTTTTCAATTGTTCGAATAATTAAGATCAACTGAAAAAGTTCGGATTTTACGTAAACAAGTTCATATCTTTAATTATTTCAAAACATTGTCTCATATTATACGATTACTTCATATGTACATTTCGAAGAATGAATGAATAAGATAATTAGGTAAAGCGATAAAATGCTGTTTTTATCATGAAAATATATTTTATATTCTCACAATAAACCGTTAAACCTCAAAAAATTGTATTGTCGTCTATTCTGAAATTTTATTTATTGAAATTCGTGGGAAGAACAAAATAGAGCGTTGCAAATTTGGATAGGTAAGCTTGAACCAGGAAATATAAGTGTGAAACTCAGGAAAACGTATTTTACGTGAAATTTTAATCGTCTTGGCGAAATAGAGATTCCTAAATTGGAGCATATATAAATTTTTTCTTTTATTCCCGGTACATTTTGACATCTTCAGCGTTTCCCTTTCAGATCAAATGAGCTGAAAATTGGTATCTGGGGCTGTTTTTGAGAAATCTTCTCTTCAAACATTGGATGAGGTAGTGGTAGGAAGGCGTATGAGCGGATGTGGAATTTGATCATGACCAAAAATTCCTCGTCTTAATCGTTTTTGGAGTGTACATGGAGTTGAAAACGCCGAAAGTTTGTATGTGGTTTAAGTTGATGCTTGGAGCTTCGTTTAAGCAGTAGAATTCAGTAGATGTTCGAATATTGAAGTGAAAATTTAATCGCCACAAGTTTTATGTGTAAATTTCATGCGTTTTTGAGGATTTTATAGCTTTCCACATTTCTACAGCTACTAAAAATTTACTTAGAATTTTGAAAATGTGTACGCGAATTCGTTTGATGTTAGGGACGTGCTATGTATAGATTTCAAATGGTTTCTCTCACTGCTGTAATTTTGATGAAAAATTGCGTTAATTTAGGAGGGTTTTAAGCTTTTTGCCCGTCTAAAATGACTTTGAGTGTTAAGAATTCCTAAGTAAAAAAGAAAAAAATGAAGGGAAAATACGATCTCACTGATGAAGCTCTGAAATTCACACCTTTTTTTCTTGTGTTCTCTACAAATATTTTTCTTGATGAATCTGTATTTTTTTCATGGATTTGGTAGCAAGTTCAACATTTTTATTTAATTAAAAAAAAACTGTCATTTGAAAGTATCAAAAATATTTTATATAATTCCACTCAATATCATTTTACAAACCACATGGAGTCGTGAATAAGGAAATGGAATGTGAAATATCAAATATCATGGTTGCAGGGAGTAGGGATAAGGTATCAACTTCTAGGGTTATTATATCATTCAGGTATACTTATAAGGCATGCTGTGGTAAATCGATACTTCTCTAAGTGTATCCCTAGGATAGTTCTTTCGTGTCCAATTACTTTTCTCGACTATGTAGCTGACTTTTCGTTTGAAGTGGTAGTCATGAAAACCCCGTATCGTGAGGCTGTATTCATTAGGAGTAGCAATCTTGAAGGACTTTTCTATTGATGTGGTTGAAGAAGTAAAGTTAGTTCAAGTTCAGAAAAATATATACACTATTTGAAATAAATAGAAAAAATTCTTTATTAATTTCAAGTACCAAAATAAAAAAGGTGAGAGGTGTTGTGGGACGAAATTCCTTCCACTATATATAATATATTGAATAGAAGACACAAAGAAATAAGTTAACAATATTTGAGAGTAATTGAATGGAAAAAAAATTGAATCATTTTTATAAGGATTTATATATTACTTTGATGAAAACTTAAAACTATTCAAAACAATGATCCTTGCAGGAGAGCAGACTTTATTCAGAATTTGGTAGAACAAAAACAATATTCTCTTTAGGGCGATGTTCAATGTAACATATTATCTGATAACAATATTAACATAAAAACATATACTGGAAACAATAAATAACTATGCTATCACAATATTAGATACATACTATTATTACGCAGAATTACGCAGAATTTAAGTGATTCTATAGATACATTTATTATTATTATTATTATTATTATTATATATATATATATATATATATATATATATATATATATATATATATATATATATATATATATATATATATATATATATATACAGGGTCACTCACAATGGATGGTATGTTAGACGTTTACGGAGAACGGGACATGAGATTATTCTGAAAATTTGGTTTCATGGGTAATTGATTTTGCTCTATCGATCTAAAATAATAGTGGCGATGCGGCGTTGCCGCTTATACTAAAAAGTAGCAGAAACTATGAAATTTCAAATGAGACACCCTATATATTATTTCATTTTCTGCTTCTCTACCATTTTCCAATTGTTTTTGTATGATATTTTCCTATACCTATCTCCAGAGGTTTTCGAGAAATTAAATGGTTTCCTTATTTTTTTGTGCAAAGCATAGCTTCAACTAAATGTTCATTACTAAGGTATTCAGATTCGTAGGACGATGAAATTTTAGGTGTAGTTTACCAAGTTCCGACGTATTAGGAATATTCTAAGGACTTTGTTCTCCATTATACAGGGTCCTTCAAAATTTGCGATTTTAACGATAAATACAAAAATAGTAAAAAATGCATTTTTTCAAATGTAATACCCTGTATATTATTGAATATATCGAAAGAAAATTGAAATTTCTTTCAAATAATATACCATGTTCCGATACCTAAAAAGTCAGGTTTTCGAAATAAAAGCAAGTTTCTATAAAAATCGGATTATTTAGCCATATTTTGTATTAGGTAGCTATGAAATGTCAAGAAAGATGCAATTATGAAAATTTGACAATTAGTCCATCAACAATAAAACGTTCGCGCGTTCATTAACGAAAATTTGATTTGAAAACAATCAAAATGGATGGTAATAACTATTCTCATGAAGTTTTGATGAAGTTATTTATTGTACATCGTCAATGTGACCAAATAATAGCAAGAACATGCATAAAATTCAATAAAATGTATACCTATTGACAACCAATAAACGAGAGAAAATTTGTACGTTTACAAAATAATTTTATCACTTATGGGTCAATACTGAAAGCGAAACGAAATTTACTAAACTAATAAAAAACAATTTGCGTTACGTAAAATATCATAACATAAGTATTACATTTGAAAAAATGCATTTTTTACTATTTTTGTATTTATCGTTAAAATCGCAAATTTTGAAGGACCCTGTATAATGGAGAACAAAGTTCTTAGAATATTCCTAATACGTCGGAACATGGTAAACCAGTGGCGTAGATAGCTTTTTGCGATGGGGGGGGGGATATGACTTAGTGCAAAATTTCATAAGTTTTTCTTCTAAAGTTCTATTCTTGTTGATAAAATAATCTTCCATGTAGATAGTACAAAATAAGCAGAAAAATTGAATTACATTGCAAAAAATTCAAATTATTTGAATTGGAAAAAATTTATCAAAAATTAGTGAAAAATTGAATCATATTAAATTGGATATATAAATCATTGAACATATTCTTGGGAAAATTAGAGCAGAAAATCTAGTTTTCGCGTTTGTTGACATTCATGACTTCGTCAGCTGTGATTCCAACAATGTCAGGATGAATTGCCAGAGCAGCCAAACCTTTCAATAGCAAAAAATTAGACAAACATGAGTTTTTAATTTGCAGTGAATTTTATATATTCAGAAGGGTCATTACAAGTCCACTTCTTTTATCGTGTTCCTTTGAATCGTTTTTATTCGCTTAAAACGTCGATACCGGCAGCGTAGCTAATATTCTGGACAACATATTGATATTCAAAAAAAAAAATTCTAGGCAATCATCAAGCTCTATTATTGAATTTTTAGGCGTAACATCACCTTTACGATTTAAATATTTCTTCCACAATTTCCAAAGTTACGAGAACAGTAGGTGTGGCAGAAATTTTTGATAAAACTCATCAGTTTTGATGAATTTATCAACTGCTTTGTCAATTTCGTATAAATCATGCTTGAAAAACATCGAAAATCTTTCTAATATATTTAATCTAGTCAAAAAGTGCTTTTTTGTTGAACTTTCTTCAGCAGTCTCCTATGAGACACCTATGAGCAAGGTGTCACTCGATTTGGAATAGCATATAGACGTTTTTTGAGAAAAATAATAATTCGCTCGCGAAAATTGTGAAAGTAAACAATATACTGAAAAAAGCGGGGTTTGATTCCTTGCTAATATGTCAAAAATTAATTGAGATTTTTGAAATCTCAAGAAAGATTCGAAAAGAAGAGGAAAAAGAAAGACTCAGCTACTGGAACTGTAGGATCAATATTCATAATTTTCTCAGATAGGTAAAAATATGGCCGAAAACGGGTAATTTGGTTTGGGCAAGTCACACCCATTTAGGACACTTCAACAATTATTTTTCCATATTGAATATGAAAATTAAGGAAAAAAAAATTCAGACAGTTACTAAATCGGTGAATGAGCAATAATCTGGCAATAATCTGGCAATAATAGCGATTTTGCAATTAGTTATTGCAATAGTTAATTAACAATTTTTTTGAACTTGAACATGAAAATTGTAAGTGTGATAACTGTTCACTATAGATCTGAAATTATTTTTCATTCTTGGAGCTATTATTATAAGGCTTCAGAGTAAATTCCTATTGAAAAAATATCAATTTTTCAGTTGTTTATTGAAAATTTGCGTAGGTATAGTTTTGCACAATGAAAATAGATTTTTTAAAATAATTTTAATGATCCGTTTTTTATTATCAGAAGCTACTTGGAAATGGCTTTTTCAATTTTCATCTCCTACTGTTTAAAAAATTGTTATGAACAAATGCGTTATTTATAAGAGAATCAAGAAAAAAAAGTTATGATTAATTAAAGTGCGTAAATTGTTAATAAAAAACTGAAAAATTAAATTTTTATTAACAGGGATCTATTCTGTATTTTCTTGAAACTAGCTCCAAGAAAGGAAAAAAGTATCAGATCTATAGTTCAACAGTTATTACACTTGCAATGTTCTTGTTCAAGCAGCAAAAAACTATTGGATAACCAATTGAAGAATCGCGATAAAAATTTTTTGTCACTGGATTATTGTTCATTTACCTATCCAGTAAGAACCTGAAATTTTTCATTCCTGAATTTAATATTTAATATAGTAAAACATTGTTTATTGTTAAAGTGTCCCAAATGGGCGCTACTTTCGCAAGCCAGACTACCTGTTGTCGGCCGTATTTTTACTCTGAGAAAATTATAGATATTAATCCTACAGTTCCGGGAGACTTTCTTTCAGAAAATTTCTTCTGTTTGTATATGTATTTAGATATCAAAAATATCAATTAGTTTTTGAGATAATATTTTCTTTCAGTGAATTGATTATAACTCTTACAATTTCCGCGAACGGAACTTAAATTTTTTCAAAAAATATCTTCATGCTCTTTCGAATCGAATGACACCTTGTTCATATTTTTCCGAGACTCATGAAAAAAATTGAACAAAAAAAGCACTTGTTGACTAGACTATATTCTCATGATTCGTAAATCTTTCTCAAAGTCCAGAAATGGATTGAACGCCATCACAGAAAGTTTTTTTAACTTCAAAATATTATGGAGTAATTAAATTGTCAAAGCCAAATCATTATTTTGATACATACTATACCTCAAAAAATATTTGAAATATTGAATATTGATTGAAAATATTCTATGAGTAGAAGTCACGCTCCTCGAATGTAAACAGGAATTTAATCGGTCACTAGGAACAAAAAACGTGTGTGACATGGAAAATTTTATTTACCAAGAAAGGAAGTCAATCAAAACCTCTTCGCACTTCTTTTCTTTCTAAATTTTATACTACCTATACCATTAAACTTGTGCTTTAGATATAATACTACACCATTCAACAAGAGCTCGAGCAGGTTTGCTTAATAGTAAGTACAGTATACAATTTATAAAGAGAAGAAGTGCGAGGCGATTTTGGTTGACTTCTTCCTTTCCAAATAAAAATTTTCTATTACACCCATTTGAAATTTTTTAAACACGTTTTTTGCTCATAGTGACCGATTAAACTTACTAATTGAACATTGAATAGAATATGCTCAAAACTACTAGTTACTTCACCCAAAATTAGATAAACGATTCAATTTCTTGATTAATTAATGTTGAAATTATAAGAAGATATTGCACACACAATTGCACAGTCGTCACGAAAACATATCTAGATAATTTTTATATAATCGCACATACATAATACCAAAAGAGGTGCTAGCGCTTAATAAATTTCATGTATACTTAAATACGTAGATACGAAGACTTTTATTCAATTCTATTATAATTTTCGTAGGCTCATGGGGGGGATTGATCCCCTTGATCCCCCCCTATCTACGCCACTGTGGTAAACTACACCTAAAATTTCAGCGTCCTACGAATCTGAATATCTTAGTAATGAACATTTAATTGAAGCTATGTTTTGCACAAAAAAATAAGGAAACCATTTAATTTCTCGAAAACCTCTGGAGATCGGTATAGGGAAGTATCATACAAAAACAATTGGAAAATGGTAGAGAAGCAGAAAATGAAATAATATATAGGGTGCCTCATTTGAAATTTCATAGTTGCTGCTACTTTTTAGTATAAGCGGCAACACCAAATTTTCAGAATAATCTCATGTCTCGTTCTCCGTAAACGTCTAACCTACCATCCACCGTGAGTGACCCTGTATATATATATATAGGTATATATATATATATATATATATATATATATATACTTATATATATATATATATATATATATATAATATATATATATATATATATATATATATATATATATATATATATATATATATATATATATATATATAAAAATATATATATATATATATATATATATATATATATATATATATATATATATATATATATATATATATATATATAAAGACGACTACAGCCGCAAAAATTGAACGGAGACTATAGTTCCCTGTTTTTTAAGTATATATAATAATAATATATATTTAAATATGCCATTTACATACTCCTCAGTTTCAAATAAAATAATAAAGGTTCAATTATAAATGTACATTAACAACAAGATCCACTCTAACCCAAAAAGGCATATCAAAAAAAAATTACATATAGTTTAGCTGTTTGTTTTTTGACTTTTCAATTTATGAAAATTAAAAATGTGAATATGATCTCTCAAAAGCTTATTTTAAAAGTCACGAGTTTTGTAACGTAATGTTGACTATTCGAATCTTTCAAATGTAACTGTTGAATTAAGTTGTCTTTGTAACTCCGATGGCCAGTTTTTGCTAAAAAAACAGACAAGTAAAAATATAATTATATATATACATATATATATATATATATATATATATATATATATACCTATATATATATATATATATATATACTATATATATATATATATATATATATATATATATATATATATATATACCTATATATATATATATATATATATATATATATATATATATATATATATATATATATATATTTTATATATCAAATTCTCGTGTCACGGTGTTAGAAGTTGAACTCCTCCAAAATGGCTCAACCGATTCTCATGAAATTTTGTTTGCATATCGGATAGGTTCAAGAATCGGCTAACATCTATTTTTCATCCCCCTAAATATTGAATTAATTTTTTTGACAAAATTCTTTGTTCTATTTTTTTATGATACATTCAAAAATACATACAACCCTAAATAGCACCCCTCTACGATCAACCCCTATTTTTATTGTCAATTATAAACTTCAATTTTTTTGACAAGATCTTCATCTTTATTTTGTCATGACTTAAGATAAAAAAATTAATATTGCTCTCAATTTTTTACCCTTCTACGATCAACTCATATTTTTCCATAGCGATTTTCATTTTTTTAATTTTATCCACAGATCCGCAATAGGGTGGTTGCAAGATGGCAATCGAAAATAGCAATAGTCGGTTGGTCGTAATGTTTTGGACAAAATGTTTTATTTTTATTTTTTTATGATGTTGCATTGAAAAATACAAACAACTCTAAATTTTCACCATTCAACAACCCATAGTTTTCAATACCTAGCCATTTTAATAATTCAAACGTTCGCTGGGTCAGATAGATTGATAGATATATAGAAAGATAGATAGATAAAAATAATTTATATGGTAGAACAACGTTTGCCGGGTCAGATAGATTGATAGATAGATATAATGATAGATAGATAGATAAAAATAATTTATATGGCAGAACAACGTTTGCCGGGTCAGCTAGTATATATATATATATATATATATATATATATATATATATATATATATATATATATATATATATATATATATATATAATATATATATATATATATATATATATATATATATATTTTATATATATATATATATATATATATTTATATATATATATATATATATATATATATATAATATATATATATATATATATATATATATATATAATATATTATATAAATATTTAGATATATATATATATATATATATATATATATATATATATATTTATATATATATATATATATATATTTATATATATATATATATATATATATATATATATATATATATATATATATATATATATATATATATATATATATATATATATATATATATATATATATATATATATATATATATATATATGATATATGAGACAGCATTCCAAATTGTATATAACCACCTATAGGATAACAAGTCGTGACTATTAATATTCTGTTCGAGATTTTCAAATTCTACAGTAACTCTGGGTTCAGCCATATGTAATACAATTCTATATAATCTCATATGTTAATAAAACAGAAATTACGACATATTAAGTGAATTGGGTTACAAGTTTGATGTATTGATGTCTCAATATTGTATTGATTTCTGTAGTCGGAATTATTTTACAATTATTAATTTTCTGGGGGCACTCTGCATGGAGTACATGAACTGAATATGAGAATTTTAATGAAGCGTGCAATGCAGCTAAGGAAGGCGAAGAGGTTATGTGCTTAGAATGGTGCAATCGCATTGCATTATTTCACCACGCCTATGGGATTTATACCTTGATTTATGATTTTTTCTCATCGTTTCCTTGATTGAAGAAACTGATTGCTCTATATATATATTACACAAGGCGTACTAGCTAAGTCACCTTTGAATTTCAGGTTAACTTAAATATATGTTATAGCACCTTATTAATCTTTGCTATTCACGGTACAATGAACGGAATTTTAAAATTGTAAATGTAAGACATTACTTTGACTTTGACTGAAATGAATGTTCTACTCAAGATCACACATACAGACTCACACACACACACACATATATATATATATATATATATATATATATATATATATATATATATATATATATATATATATATATATATATATATATACAGGGTCACTCACGGTGGATGGTAGGTTAGACGTTTACGGAGAACGGGACATGAGATCATTCTGAAAATTTAGTTTCATGGATAATTGATTTTGCTCTATCGATCTAAAATAATAGTGGCGCTGCGGCGTCGCCGCTTATACTAAAAAGTAGCAGCAACTGTGAATTTTCAAATGAGACACACTATATATTATTCCATTTTTTGCTTGTCTATCATTTTCCAAATGTTTTTGTATGATACTTCCCTATACCTATCTTCAGAGGTTTTCGAGAAATTAAATGATTTCCTTATTTTTTTGTGCAAAACATAGCTTTAATTAAATGTTCAGTACTAAGGTATTCAGATTCGTAGGACGCTGAAATTTTAGGTGTAGTTTACTAAGTTATATATTTTTATAGAAACTTGCTTTTATTTCGGAAACCTGACTTTTTAGGTATAGGAACATGATATATCATTTGAAAGAAATTTTAATTTTCTTTCGAGATATTCAATAATATACAGGGTATTATATTTAAAAAATTGCACTTTTTACTATTTTTGTATTTATCGTTAAAATCGCAAATTTTGAAGGACCCTGTGTAATGGAGAACAAAGTCCTTGAAATATTCCTAATACGTCGGAACTTGGTAAACTACTCCTGAAATTTCAGCATCCTACGAATCTGAATACCTTAGTAATGAACATTTAATTGAAGCTATGTTTTGCACAAAAAAATAAGGAAACCATTTAATTTATCGAAAACCTCTGGAGATAGGTATAGGGAAGTATAATACAAAAACAATAGGAAAATGGTAGAGAAGCAAAAAATGAAATAATATATAGGGTGTCGCATTTGAAATTTCATAGTTGCTGCTACTTTTTAGTATAAGCGGCAACGCCGCAGCGCCACTATTATTTTAGATCGATAGAGCAAAATCAATTACCCATGAAACTAAATTTTCAGAATAATCTCATGACCCGTTCTCCGTAAACGTCTAACCTACCATCCACCGTGAGTGACCCTGTATATATATATATATATATATATATATATATATATATATATATATATATATATATATATATATATATATATATATATATATATACATACAGTGGCTGATTTACAGTCTTGGCCGCCCTAGGCCATGTAGTATAAGCCGCCCCTATTTCATAAGTGCTTGCCGTGAATAAATAAGATACAATACAATTATGTACCGTCACTGTAAATATGTGAATAGGTTTCAAAAAACTGTGTTTCAAACGAGTTCAGATTTATTACTGATAAATTTTTAAATAATTATATGAGAAGAAAAATTTGTCCACGAGCCGGAAACGCCTGTCCAATTGTCCATGTATAGCCAGCATACGAGCGTTTCTAACTTAAAATGGTGTATTTTTCGCCACGCATGGCCGCCCCTAACAGCTGGCCGCCCTAGGCCCGGGCCTACTAGGCCTTAAGGTAAATCCGCCACTGTATATATATAAAGGGTGTTTGGCACATGAACCATAAAAAACTTTTTGCACTTCCGGGACTGAAGTGCCAACTTTAGTCCCGTATAACAGGGACTAAATTGTATCTTTCAGTCCCTAGGGATATAAAGTTGCATTCCAAATCTCATATTTCTGTTGGTAAATTTTTCTCGATTTTTTGGGTATTAATTCTTCCGTTATCATGTCAGCTAGCTTATCTATATCAAAATTTATAGATTCATTCATTTCTTGGTTCATTTTTTTGATATTCTGTTAGTTAAATTACGATTCGATTAAATGTCAACCTTAATTGAAATGTCACTGAATTGAAAAATTTTGTTGACACTGTTGCTATAACGTTACCTACTGAGTAATCCAAGTACCGTGTTCATCGAAATTATTAATTGTATCAATGTTGAAAGTTATAATACTGGGAAGTGCAAAAAATACCGTATCTATATGCCTCAGGACTAAAGAGATATTTTATCCCTTACGTGATTATTGACCCTCGGGCTCTACGAGCCCTAAGGCAATAAACATCACGTGCGGGATTAAAACATTCACTTTAATCCCTTGTTATATAATATACTATTTTGAGATTTTGTTGGGTCATTTGCTACCTTTCCTGGTTAGGGGAGATATGTTTCTTTAAATTTTCTTCTGAAATTACCCAAAATCCTGCCTTTAAACCATCGTAGGTTTTTTATTGATGCCTGTAAAAGCACCATTTTTCTTCAATATTCTGTAGTGTATGCTTGTTCAAAAAATGAAGGACACCCTACTGCATAGCACTAGGAATGATAAAACCCCTCGGCGCATGGGCATGTCGTCAATATTTTTTGAATGTATTATATAAATTAAATAACAATGAAAGCCGATTTTACGACTGAAATGAAGGAAAATTGCAATAAATGTATTAATATTTCGATATTACGAATAAAATCCGTGAAAATTTAGCAAAAATATCCTATCCCGGTTCATTTTGCTGCAAATTATGAATCAAATTGATAAGATGGGAAGCAGACACAGACGCAGAATCAAGCTGAAGCTATCAACGTCACTTGGTTACCGTGACACACAGAGCACTTCGACGCATGTTTTGTAGGGTTTCGTACATATCGACCTTGGCGCATGCGCATGTCGTAATGCCTATCTAAAAAACGCTATAATTTTTTATTCTTCGTTGGGAAAGATTGGGAACAAAAATTCTCTTATGAAATCATATGTATTTTATCGATATCCGTTGGAATTTTTAAAATCGGACCAGATCCCAACTTTTTTTCTTGAAACTTTAGCTTCGCCTCGGGGTAAAAACGCTATAATTTTTCATTGTTCGTTGGGAAAAATTGGGAATTAAAATTCCCTAATGAAATCATATGTATTTTATCGATATCCGTTGGAGTTTTTAAAATCGGATCAGATCCCAACTTTTTGTCGAGATACTATAACCCCTTTAGCTTCGCCTCGGGGTAATAATTAATAGTTTCTATTTCAAATTGACAATACCAAAGAGACATACGAGGTTTTTGTTCCACAAAATTAGGGATGTTATGCAACAAAATCAACTTCAAAATAATTATTCTTAATACTTTAACTTCTGCTCAAATAAACGATCATAAAGATAAAATTCCGAACGATTTTCGCCCTTCTAACAGAATATGCGTTATTTGAAGCAGAAATATTTTTTTAAAATCAATATGTAGCATACAGTTAGAAGGGTCATCAAGTAGAGAACTTCTTAAAATTAAAAGCTCTTATTTTTTTAATTTTTTTCAACATTGATTTTGAGGATTATTTTTATTTTCACAAAATCTTCAATTTTGTGAAATAAAATACCTTCTAAATGAATTTACCCAAGAATATCATAGAAAATGCAGCCAAAGCTGCGAATAATTCGTTGCCGGAGAAATCCAGAGTCGTATACGACAAGGATTATGAAGTATTTAATCAATGGAAGTTGCTTCATTTCTCCTCGTACAATTAGCAGGCGTTATAATCCATTATGCTCGCTCATTACGCCCTAGGGCATAATGAGTGTATTTATAACAACCATATCTAAGGTGAAATCAACAAATAATACACAAGTGAAAAATAAACGAATTTAAAAACCACTCCCGCATCTCACTGTTTCGATGCAGTGCAATAGTCTGTTATTTTCGGATAAAACACGACTAAAGAATAGCAGAAAAAATTGCATAGTTTATATAGGTATATATTTTGATAATAGTAAACTGTATCTCTACAAAGATTCATGAAAAGTGCTTCACGAATCCTAGAAGAGCTACCGCCCTCGTGATTATATATATATATATATATATATATATATATATATATATATATATATATATATATATATATATATATATATATATATATCGTAATATTGAGCAAAGTTCTCGGAGTTGATCGATCCACGCATATATGTAAAATCTCATTTACATACAGCTCACTTTCGCGATCACAATCCAGAGTCGTATACGACAAAGTTTATGAAGTATTTAATCCAGGGGTGCTCAAACGGTCGATCGCGGAAACTTTCTGAGTCGATCGCGTGGCGCGTGGCTGACCGCCCCCGCAAGAATTTGGAACCACCACTCCGCACTGCCTTTGAATTAGAATTAGTTCTGAACTTGTTGTGTGCGCATGTGTGTCAGCATTGGTTATTGAATTTTATTTTGTACGTATTTGTACGTAACGAAAGAAAATGAGTTCATCCAAGAAAAGTAAAACCTATCATTTTAACAATGAGTGGGAAGAAGAGTTTCTATTTATTACCTATGGTAAAAGATAAATGTGTGTGCCTTGTTTCTCGTGCTTCGGTGGCATTGCCTAAACGTGTGAACTTAGAAAGGCATTATAAAACTATGCATGAAAATTATGAGATTGATCTTCCACAAAGAAGTGAGTTAAGAAGACGAAAAGTTCAAGATTTGAAAAGTGGTTTGAGAGCAGAGCAATCAATGTTCACTAAATCAGTAGAGCAAACAGAAGCTGCAACAATTGCGTCTTTTAAAATTTCCCACATACTGGCAAAACACAAGAAACCCTTCGAAGACGAGCCGATATTGAAAGAAGCATTTATTGAAGCAGCTGATGTATTATTTCGTGACTTCAAAAATAAAACAGCGATAATGTCTGCTACTAAAGAGGTTCAGCTATCTCGTTCGACTATAACTAGGCGTGTGGAAATCATGGGCAGGGATTTGGAGAATAAACTGAAAAGTGATATTGCTGATTGCAAGTATTTTTCTTTGCAGTTTGACGAGTCCACTGATATGACAGATACCGCCCAGTTAAGTGTTTTCATTCGGATGGTATTTTCTGATATGTCAGTTAAAGAAGAATTGTTAACAATGCTTCCATTGAAAGGAAAAACTCGCGGGCAGGATATCTTCGAAGCTTTTTTACATTTTGTAAAGAAGTGTGAATTACCTATTTATGAACACATTTGTAAAACAACAGATGGAGCGCCATGTATGACTGGCAATAAAATTGGATTTGTTGCAATCTGTCGAGCTGAAGACGATTTTCCATCGTTTTTCTTATTCCATTGCATCATACATCAGCAAGTGTTATGCTCGAAAATACTGAATATGAAGGATGTCATGGACATTGCCACGAAGATTGTGAATTCCATTCGTGCCCGTAGCTTGAAACGACAACTCTTCAAAGTGCAGTTGGAAACTAGCGAGTCTGCTGATCACACCGATTTGATTCTTCACACAGGTGTAAGATGGATGAGTCGCGGGAAATTTTTAGAAAGGTTCCGAGAATTGCTTCCTGAAATAATTGTCTTTTTGGAAGAACGAGGTGACGACACTGAAATACTTAAAGACAAAACGTGGCTCTGTGATTTTGCTTTCTTATCAGATATCACAAGTCATTTAAATACTATCAACTTGGAGCTTCAAGGTAAAAATAGAACGATTATTGACTTAATAAGTTCAGTGAATACTTTCAAAAATGAATTGAAGCTACTGATCCAACAATTGAATCGAAATGACTTGAATAGCTTTCCAGCATTGAAAGCAAGAAGTAGTACCAACTCAACGATATTTACGAGACCAAGCTAATACACCTTTTGAATGAGTTTGAAAGAAGTTGATTTCGACTAACTGAAAAATATCGTCACTTTTATGAGTTATCCATTTACTTGCGAAGATTTTGAAGAAGTTTCTAGTGAACTATCGAACACTTTCAATATGGAAAATACTTCTATTCAAAATGAGGTATTGCAGATTATTTCCGATGTACATCTTAAAGCCAGAGCATCTGATATAACATTTTGGTCTTTTATAACTCAAGAAAGATATCCGAATTTGAAAGAGGTAGCTCGTCAATTGACAGGATTGTTCGGATCAACGTATTTGTGTGAGTCAGCATTTTCAGAAATGAAAATTATTAAATCAAAATATCGCAATTGGCTAACTGACGAACACCTGACATCATGCTTGCGGTTGGCACTTAGTAATTACGTTCCGTCTTATGAAAAGTACGCCGATGATATGCAGTGCCATGTGTGAACGTCCAGAGAGTAATTGACATTTTGTGCTTTATTGTTTTATGTATGTTTTGTTTCGAAGTGCAATAAATTATATTCTTTAATGTATTTGTTTTCTTTTTAGTAAAATTAAGTTGGTCGATCGCTTTTCACCCAAATATTTTGTGGTAGATCGCCAGCACTGTGAGTTTGAGCACCCCTGATTTAATCAATGGAAGTTGCTTTATTTCTCCTCGTACAATTAGCGGGCGTTATGATCCATTATGCCCGCTCATAACGCGCTAGGGCATAATGCATTTATAGCAACCGTATCTAAGGTAAAATCAACAAATAATATACAAATAAAAATTAAAATATATTTATAATCTATGTAACTTGAAGTTTTACGTCACTTTGATTATTTTATTGTAGTATTCTGATACCGTACTCACTAAGTGCTCATATTTAGACACACTAAAAATGAAAAAATGAACAAGATTAAACAAAATTAAAAATGCACCAGAAACAGAAAATAATGGAATCACATATCAAAGCAAATCCAAATATATATTAGCAAAATATGTATTAGCATATTATGCGCTATCTACTGATCTGCTTGAAGTTTTTGAGAAACCCGAAACACAATTATACTTAGCGATATAGATAGCTTAATAATTGATAATGGAATTTAACTCTAACTTGGCATTGACTTCAAACAGATCAGTAGGTAGCGCATACAATAATATATATTTAATTCGGTTATTTTTCACTTTTTAGTGCTTTGTTTTGTTTAATTTTTCTCAAAGTTTAATTATTTTAGTACAATAAGCATGTAGGTATGTTTTGTTTTGTGTATAAAACCGAAACAAATATAGAATTATTGATCAATATAAGTATCTCTCATCAAAATACAATATTTGATTTAATGTTTTCTCACAAATTAAAGAAAAACCAAGAACAAATCAGAGAAAAATTGAATCTGCAATTGAAAATAAACTTCCCTTCATTTTGAGAATAATGTTTCGACTGTGCTTTCGATCATATTTCTTGGATATTCGTAATATTGAATATATATATATATATATATATATATATATATATATATATATATATATATATATATATATATATATATATATATATATATATATATATATTGAAATATACCATGATGCAATAATCGAGCTTCCTCCTAGTAGTTTTAACGCCAAGATCAAGGAAATTACTGTAACAAAACTGTATTAATTAATTAATTAATTAATTAATTAAATACCTATATGTAAACAGATGAACAGAGGACTTTGACTTTCTTCATAACTACTTTCAAACTCTTTTTCAATACATTACACGTTATTTCGTAATTAGATATCACTCAGTTTTCTCTAAAGAAAGTTACTATCGATTTTTAGGCACTAGTTCGGAATATTAAATTCTGTTAATGATATTCGTTACATATTTACAACATTCTCGTATATTTTGTATTGAAGCATTTCCGTTACCTGGACATAATTAAATGAAGATTGAATTTGTCGTTTATTTACAGCATTGATTGTCTCCGTACAATTTTCAATATTTCCGAAATTATATTTTCACCTACAGATTGGAAAAAAAAATAATTTTGAAGGTATTTTTCAAATTTGTTTCAATATTATAATAATAACACTTATTTTTTTATTTTCTTCAGGTTATATCACCAGACATCGATTTGGATTCATTTGGTCATCTAATAAAATATGGAATTTGTATGATTGCTAGAAATTCCTCGTTTGCCCATTCACCTTATATACTTATGAAAGAATTAATCCCCACATATAGCTGTTGAAGATGTTGTGAATCCCATACATGCTTGGTTTCATATTTATCTGAGCATTACATAATTTCCATCTATATATAATATATATACATATATATATATATATATATATATATAAATATATATTTAAATATATATATATATATATATATATATATATATATATATATATATATATATATATATATATATATATATATATATATCTGAACCGAAGCTATCCAGGAGGTATGAAACCGATTTAAAAACCACCCCAGCCTCTTTCCAATGATCTTCGATAGTTTACAATAGTCCATTATTTTCGGGTAAAATACAACTAAAAATACTGGAAAAACATTGCCCAGCTTTTAATCCTCTATATATATATATATATATATATATATATATATATATATATATATATATATATATATATATATATATATATATATATAGAGGCTTAAGAGCTGGGCAATGTTTTCCCAGTATTTTTAGCTGTATTTTACCCGAAAATAATGGACTTTTGTAAACTATCGAAGATATATATATATATATATATATATATATATATATATATATATATATATATATATATATATATATATATATATATATAGAGGTTTAAGAGCTGGGCAATGTTTTCCCAGTATTTTTAGCTGTATTTTACCCGAAAATAATGGACTATTGTAAACTATCGAAGATCATTGGAAAGAGGCTGTGGTGGTTTTTAAATCGGTTTCATACCTCCTGGATAGCTTCGGTTCAGTTATTTCAAGATGTCTTTTATAGGCTTAAAGGATTTTACCTAATTTTGTTCCCAAACTCTCAAAAACATGATAATTGTAATTCCAGAAAAATGCACAAGAAATTTTGAAAAACTCTCCGTACGTAATTCAGTACAATATTAATTAGACCTTAAGAAAATAGTGTATGTTTAAATAAAAAAGATCTTAACTTCAGTTGCAGTCCCATCAACAACTATAATGGGGACAAATACTTGTAATATTTGCATCAGATAAATCATAAGTTCTTTTTTGTGGAAGGAGTTTTGTGCATTGAAATTATTGAAATCGCATGGAACCATATATATGAAATTGTTCTTTGTTTGATATGTGTTATTAATGGAAAAATGCCGTTTTACTTCAACAAGCGATCGTCGAACTAAACGGTTTTTGGGTACCAGTCAGGTACCATTGTATTGCAAAATATTCAATTCTAAATTGATCAGGTTATTTTCATAATTTCAGATAAGTGCCATTTTTGTCAGGCCCATGAATAAGTATGAATTTAATACTGTAACATAATAGAGTAAGCGAGGTTCTTATTAAACATAAGTATTACGACACTCATTATAACTGGGTTTAACGTTTCAAGTTTAATACCTGACTTCTTTCTCTTAACAGTGTCCTGCATTTCAGCATGCACTTGATTTACTTATGCAAATCATTCTCGAATAGTAGGAGTGAAAGAAATAATAGCATTCGATTGTGTACAAGATTAGATATGCGCAGTTATGATTGTGCCTTCAATTTATTTTTCACAATTTAATTAATCTAGATTACCATTTCATGTAAACGTTCAGATACTCATTGAACGCATTCCTATATAATTACCTATTTTTCACAATCACGGTGATTTGAATCATTCACGGTATGTGTTCTCTAAATATGCATAACGTGTCCTTGAAAAATCCACATATCACTAAACTTGAGGTGTATTTATTACTAAAATTTGATGAAGTCATAGATAGATACTAGCTGAAAATTTAATTATCGAAGGAATTTTTATTCTTTATATATTTAAACAAATTATTCACATACTGGAATTAATCTTTCACTGTTCAATTTTCTCACACAACTTGAAGTGGCTTTGGAGGAGCTGAGTTTTTGTTATATTGTTCATAATTCGAGAAATTAGCTCTCCATTCCCGAAAATAGGAGCGTACCTACCACTATTTTGATCCATTTTTCCTTAATAAGTAAATATATTCATATATATATATATGTATATATATATATATATATATATATTATATATATATATATATATATATATATATATATATAATATATATATATATATATATTATATATATATATATATAATATATATAATATATAATATATAATATATATATATAATATATAATATATAAATAAAATATATTAATATATAATATAAATATATATATATATATATATATATATATATATATATATATATATATACATTATTTATATTGAGAGGAAATAGCAAAAATTTATACATCCCCCACTCTACTGTTCTCCCGAATACACAAATATACGTATATTATATATATATATATATATATATATATATATATATATATATATATATATATATATATATATATCAGTGGCGGCTCGTGAGGTTTTGGTTTGAGGAGGCTACAAGAGGTGTTAAAAATACACCATAGGCGAAAATTTTTAGGATTTCAAGGTCAATATAATTTAAAGAAAATCAAAGTAAAACAAGCACCCTAAGCTATTAATTTGTTTTCACTTTCGAGTGTCTACCTTGAGACCTACAACTCCTATTTACAATATTCACAAAAATTCTTCTCAGCCAATTAATCAATTCATCTATTCATCAAATTTTTTTTTTTCACATAATAGGTACCTACCTACCTACTTAACGAATTTTTTAACAGCTGGTGAGAGCAAATAAAAAGTTATTATATATTTTTGAAGATTAGCGGGATTCTGCGATCTTTAACGTTAGCAAAATGATCTATAATATCGTCATAAAATTTTTTGTCTTTCGCCAAAAGTGTTACCAATTCCTTTTCAATAGACAACAAACTAATATTTTTCAAACGATCCTGGCTCATTGAATTTTGTAAATAAGTTTTAATTCTCTTAAGAGTGGAAAACGAGCGCTCTACGGAAGCCGATGTCACCGGGATAGAAACAATTAGACATAAGAGTTTATAAACTTGGGGCAATTCTTGATTCAAATCATTATCAAAAAGATATTTAATAGTCCTCACATGATTTTCATTTTTCCCCAAAATTTCATTGTCATTATAAACAACACACAGTTCACTTTTTATGGCCACCTTATCAAAAAAAGTGTATTTTTGACATAAATTTTCCAAAAGGTTATCTGGAAAATTAGCCGAAAATCGGGTGAACAAATTTTTATTGAGTAAGTCGAAGAAATGCAGTTCTTTCAAATCAGAGAACCTTATTTCTATTTGACCCCTAATAGTATCCAAAATTTCATAAAATATTTGCTTATATTGAAGCTCCATATCTGCGTAACTGAATTTCTTTCGTTTTGGGCTAAATTGAGTCGTATCATCAGTAGTTTGAAATACAGAAAATAGTTTTTTGAAATAAACTTCTGCACGAAATTCTGAAATTTTTTCCAAAAGAAACTTGAGCCGATTTCGTGAGTAAATTACATCTGAAAACTTGTGCTGTAAGATTTGAAAAACTATTTCTGTTTTTTCAAAAATTAAATTGAAGATGTTTAAAAAATATATAAATTCCTTATCTTGTAAGTAAGATATTAATCCGCGTGCTGTATTTAAAGTTACTTTATCGGTGAAAAATTCCTCACTTTCAACTAGGTATAGAATTAAATCCTCAAATCCTAAGCGGCCCCAAACAAAGACATTTTCACTTGTAAAAAGTAAACACTGCCAACAAAATAATTTATTTTTTACCTGTGATCCGGTTAGGCAAGGATTTCTCTCATAATTCCGTGTATTAAAACCGCGGATTTGTTTTCTGTTACGCTGCACCAACTTTATCCTCATAACTTAGGGCACTAAAGTTATGGGATAACAAATATTCCACTAAGTCACCATTGAAATTTTTTAAATTAATTTCAGTAATCAAACTCATTTTGAAACAATACGCGTAACGCGAGCTGATTCCGGCGTCCATTATTCAGACAGTACGAATTACGATCATACTACGATTCAATCAACGACTTTACTCGATGTCAGAGAGATTCTATAGTTGTGATTGGTCGACATTGTATAAGACTGGACTTTATCGTGCCATGTACATGTGTTTTGGTTTTCTATTTCAATGAAGTATTCATTCGGAGTATTTGTTTTTGAGTGGTGTGAGTTTGCTTTTTTGTGGCAGGCATAATGAACGTTGAGAATATACCTTTCTAAGCTTTCCGCAGCGTTGCCACAAATCTTGAAATGAATGAAATGCAGTAAATGTAAATACCTTCTATCTTAATTAATAAATTATATTATATAATGTAGGTTGAAAGGAAGGTAGGTGCATAAAATAATATGATTTTGATTAATATGAATATGCTGAATGCTGACTATTCAATATAATATATATATATATATATATATATATATATATATATATGTGTGTGTATATATATATATATATATATATATTGATAAGAAATTTCTAGTATTTTTATTTCATTTAAATTGATATAATACCAATATTTATGTTCAATAACTCTTTCTCAGGGTAGGTTTGATATAATATAATCTAGAGAATTGACTTTAAATTTCAAATTTCAATTTTTTATATTGTTTTATCTTCAATAAACTCAAATTTTAATTTCAATATTCATTTATTATGAATACTTTATCAATATGTAACAATAAAAATTAAAATTTAAAATAACAATTCCATATAACAATTAATTCAATTACAATCATTTAAATCTCAACAACTCAATTTATGAACATAAATAATAAATTTTTTTTACATAGTTCAATACTTAATATTTCAAATTTTGATGATACTAACACATGACAACGTACTGACATTTTTTCTTTTATATTCAGAATTTCTTGTCATACCATTGATTTATATATAATTACCTATTCATTAACATTTTTTAAAAATATTTCTTTATAATTTTTGATTACAATTATTCGAGTTTATTGAAATTCCATCAATTTATTAGTTCAATATAATTCAAACTATCTAACATGCTTCCTCGTCAAGAAGTTTAAAATGAAAATACCATATATATATATATATATATATATATATATATATATATATATATATATATATATATATATATATATATATATATATATATATATATATATATATATATATATATATATTTATATATATATATATATATATATATATATATATATTTAAAAAAAAAAATATATATATATATATATATATATTATATATATATATATATATATATATATATATATATATATATATATATATATATATATATATCTATATATATATATATATATATATATATATATATATATATATATATGTATGTTTATATATTTTCAAGATATTTTTGATTAATTGATTATTCATGTTTTCTTTTTGGGATATGGAAGTCAATATTGACTTTCTGAATATTTGTTCACTTTACATATAAAATTTATTTATCTAGAATCTATATATATATATATATATATATATATATATATATATATTTTGAAAAATTATGTGAATTGCTCTCATATTATATGGAAATATTAAAAGAGCTTTAGTTTCATATAAAGCTGAAAAATTTTTCCTCATTTTTAAAGACCGACTTCTATTTTCTATTTGAACCTTTAACACCATCTATCCTTGATAACTACTACTTCATACCTAAGCCAATGTCTTCCGCATACTAACAACTTGTGCAACTAAGTATATCCTACCTTACCTACCTACAATTGCGCATGGATTTTTCACTGTCCAAATATAGATACTGACCGACAGTTATGGCTAATGAAATTCAAAAAACACAGTGAATAAATTACAGAATAAACGTTTCTTCTTGGATTGAAATGAATTGAAATGTGCTATTGGAACTGCTAATTTCGCAAGTAGATCATAATTAAATTTAGGAACTAGGATAGAAAGTGACATCAATATAATTTATCTACAACCGTGCGTAAATTATGTTTTTACATACCCATATTAGTGCGGTAACTATTACTTTAACGCACTAGTGCGGTAAAAATCAGTTTAACGCACTAGTGCGGTTAAAATCATTATTATTATTATTATTGCCTATTGTTTTTCTTTTCAAATAAGCTATTAATCTTGGAAATTTGTCTATCTGCATGTTCTTTTTTATGGACAAGGTGGACTTCAGCATTGAATAATAGCACCAAAGCGACTTCTTTTCCTTGAACTTATCAATCTATTATCAAATTATCAAAATAGGCAATTAATACTACTTCATTAATGTTATCCACTTTTTTATGGGAGCACCATTCGATTAACATATCATAGGCCCTTTCGTAGCGAATTCCGGATTTCTGTGGTAGCAAGTTCGCCGTAGCAGCTTCAACTAGCCGTGAAATCTCCATATTTTCGACTGACATTTTGACTGACAACTTCAAAGTGGCGTTGCTTTTTTTTGTCGCTATGACATCCTAATTTTCATAACAATAAAAAAAGTTAAAACATTGCTGGTGACCAAGTTGGGAAATTTTAGACTATAATGAATTTGTATTTAATCAAAAATAACGGTTGTAGATAAAATAGTATACATAACTCGCGTGGTAATGATTTTTAGCACACTTAAGTGAATGAAAAGACTCGCCTGTGGCTCGTTTTTCAAACTTCACTTAGCGTGTGCTAAAAACCTAGTTACCACACTTATTATGTAATATACTATTGAAGAAATGAATAATGCTTGATTTTAATGGTTACTATAATTAATCACACGTTAGTCTAGTCAACAAGTGCTTTTTTGTTCAACTTTTTTCAGCAGTCTCGGAAAAATATGAACAAGAGGTGTCATTGGATTCGGTTATAAACAATTTACTGAATAAAAATGGGTTTGGTTTTTTGCAAATGTCTCAAAACCAATTGAGATTTTTGATATCTTAAAAAAGATTCAAAAAGAAGAGAAAATTTCCCAAAAAAAATCCCAACTTCCAGAACTGTAGGATCAACAATTATAATTTTCTCAGAGGGGTAAAAATACGGCCGAAAACGGATGATCTGGCTTTCGCAAAATAAGCCCATTTAGAACACTTTAACAATAAACCTTTTATTCAACCATAATAAATACGAAAATTAAGAAATGAAAAAATTCGGGCACATCCCTGCTGAAAAAAATTTGAAAAATCTTATTCTTCAGTATTTTATTGATAATTTACGTAGTTGCAATGTTTATAACAATTTTTTATACAATAATAGACGAGAATTAAAAAAAACCATTTCCATGCAGCTTCCGATAATAAAAAACGGATCATTGAAATTATCAAAAAACAAAATTTTTTATTTTACATCTACGTAAATTGTTCATAAAAAACTAAAATGTTTTTCAATTTTTTTAACGGGGTTCTATTCTGAAGCCTTTCAAAAATAGCCCCAAGAAAGAAAAAAAAATTTCAAACCTATAGTTAAACAGTTATAACACAATTTTCATGTTCAAGCAAAAAATTAACTATTGCATAACAATTGAAAAATCATGATAAAAATTTTTGCCACCGAATTATTGTTCATTCACCTATCCTGTAAGCGCCTGAATTTTTTCGTTCATAAATTTATTCAATATAGTTGAATCATTTTTATTGTTAGTGTCTAAAATGGGCGTGACTTGCGCAAGCCATATTACCCGTTTTTGGTCGTATTTTTACCCTTCTGAGAAAATTATAAATATTGATCCTACAGTTTCGACTATTTCTTCAGATATCAAAAATCTCAATTGGTTTTTGAGTTATTTGCAGAAAACCAAACCCCTCTTTTACTCTTTCAGTAAATTGTATATGACTTTTACAATTATCGAGAGCAGAACTGTATATATTTCAGAAAACATCCACATTCTATAAAATCGAATAACACCATGCTCATATTTGTTTTACGTACGTTGGCTTCATCAGATAGAACTGAATAAAAAAATCTTGGTATTATAAATTTGAGTAAGGAATACGATAACAACATCATTGAATAATGAGTTGAACGGTAGGAAGTAACTTGTAACAATTATGTTAATTATGGAATATATTCAGCAGTGTTAATGATTTAAGTCTATTTGTTAATTCAATAAGTTATTAGAATTTTTATAGCTGTTGATTTCTAGGGCTTTCCAAAAGTTGAAATCTGTATGGATTGTATAGTATACTATTATTCTCATTTAATAAATGATTGAAATAATTAGGATCTCGTTTATGTTCTTTTTGTTTAAAATTATTTCATTCATTAAATGAGAAACAAATAATTCAATACAGATTTAAATGTTTTATACATAGAAAGTCGAGGTGTCGAAATGAGTTTTTAGAAGGTCTAGAAATTGACAGGTATGAGAATAGTAATAATTTATTGAATGAACAAATATACTTGAATCATTACCCCTGTTGAATATATCCCTTAATTGCTGTAATTTATGAAATTTCTTTCGAATTATTACCTAATATTTACCCTATTATTTCGATTCTCATAGTTATGGTTATTGCTTACTAAATATATAATATATAGGTAATATATATATATATATATATATATACATATATATATATATATATATATATATATATATATATATATATATATATAAATATATATATATATATATATATATATATATATATTATATTATATATATATATATATATAATATATATATATATATTATATATATATATATATATATATATATATATACATATATATATATATATATATATATATATATATATATATATATATATGTATATATATATATATATATATATATATACCTATATATATATATTATATATATATATATATATAATATATATATTATATATACATATATATATTATATATATATATATATATAATATATATATATATATATATATATATATATATATATATATATATATATAATATATATATATATATATACTATATATTATATATATATATATATATATATATATATATATATATATATATATATATATATATATAATATATATATATATATATATATATATATATATATATATTTATATATATATATTATAATAATATATATATTTATATATATATATATATATATATATATATATATATATTAATAGGAGCGTCATAAGCTTCGTGCCGTCACATGTATGAATATAATGATAATAATAATAATAATAATAATAATAAGGAGTTTATGGCAATTGTTCACATAGAGTGATTACAATAGGGAGAGGATAAGTTTAGCTGTCTATACATCATTTTTATGTCGACTGTGAACACTACTAAATGAAGACGAAATAATAAAAGAATAGAAATCAGATCTTGTTGTAATTTAGGGACAACTAAGAGGGTTTCATTTAAGAATTGTTGATGAGGTGAATGAGCGTATATATAACGCACTGGAGGACAAGTTAGTCGCAATTGAAAATTTGTATTAAATTTGTATTCACATATGTCTTCCTCGCACAGCGATGAAGGAGAAATTTGAAGGCATATACGGGGGAAGACTGAATAAAATGATACTTAATGTTAGGTGAAATTAATTTGAAAAGGAATAGAAATAAATTGTTTGAAAAGAAAAATGGAAATTTAGAAAATATTATTATTGAGAAAATAATTAAATAATATTGCGTGGTCGCAACATAAGCAGAGCTAAACCTTACTCATCCTCAAAATCAAGTAAATAAAACAAAGAAACAAAATAAAAAGATATAAAATAAATAATTGATGGAATAAAATGACCACAGGCAAATTTAAGTACAAACAAATATAGAACCAGATATGGAATAAAATTGAAGTTAATCGTAAATTATTAGGCATCAATAAAAATGCGAACGTTAAATATAAGATGGTAATAGACAAATTAAAGTAACATGATTTGATCATCTTCTTGAAACTATGTAAAGAAGTTTTTTTACTATACCTACGTATGTATTTCATTATAAAACGATGTAGTATTGTTTGCGAAAGATCTTCCGAAGATAGTTAAGCGAAACCTAGGTATGTTGTGTATCTGTATGTCGTATATTAACAGCATCAGAAGGACTTCTAAAACTCAATTTTAAATGAAGATAAGAAGGCATTCCAGATGATGGAATTTGGTGCAGTGAAGAACTCATATGAAAATAGAAAATTTGTTTAATTTTCAGCCCTCGTAATTGATCACGATGGTTCACTTTTTTTCTGGTTTTGGCCGCTCGGGTTCACGTCGGCTGCCTTTGTCAGACGCTGAAAGGCCATTGCCACCTTTGACTCTTTTTTACCTCAAAACAAAATACAAGTAATTTCATAAAAAGTGACATTCAAGTAACTGTCATAAGCTACAAAGTATCAAAGTTTTTGGTGCTTTAGAACAATTTATTTTCTTTCAGATACATACAATCTAAATTTAATTAGGTTTCATTAACTATCTGAAATTTGTACAGAATTTAAATAATAGTCGGTCTGTCTAGGTTTAAACATGTAAGAAACTCGAAATATTATACAATATTATTTTTAATAAATATTATGCTGATTCATTCATACTACGCACGAGTAAATATTGCTAATTATTTGCGTCAATCATTAGCATACTCATTGACGTCAGCATCAGCTTATAAAGACATTTCTGCAAGATCTAAAGAAAGTCACCTTCGAGATTTTTTCCTAGCGCTGCGTTATTAAACCACGCTTTCAATTACTAATGAAGTGTCCTCAAGATTTTCTTGGAAATGGGTGGAGATAGATGCAGATACTATTAAGGAAATGTGGGTGGATTGAAAGTGTCAGAGTAAGCTGTATATATATATATATATATATATATATATATATATATATATATATATATATATATATATATATATATATATATATATATATATATATATATATATATATATATATATATATATATATATATATATATATATATATATATATATATATATATATATATATATATATATATATATACACTTTTTACAGTCTATAGTCAGAATGAAGAATATATTTTGAACATCCATTTTGTGAAATATTCTGTTTTTTTGTTTGTTTGTATGAACAGAAGAGACTCAGCATATACTTTTTGATTTGGAAAAATTATAAGATAGTTTATGAAATAGATATACTAAGTAAAGAAAAACATTTTTTTGGTAGCCATCGATTATAACTTGAAAACTTTTTCAACATATTTGACTTGATACTTTTAATCACCTTTTATACTTAAGAATAAAATACTCGAATATCGGCTTATATTAATTTCTGAAGTTTTTTGTGTTATAGGAATATATGAGTACATATAAAATAGTTATCTTTGTTTTTGACCGCCAACAATTATGAAAAATATTCACAGAAGCATTAGGTTAGACTTAAATAAAATTCAAAGCACTAACCAATCCTTAAAACACATTATTTTTGATACGAATAATTAAAGTGTGCGCAGATACATTGAATAAAACCATGAAGTTGAAAACAATTTCAATTGGGGTAATTAATTGGGAAATGCGCATTTAGTAAGTGTAGATGAGGCACACCGAGTTGATTCTGAATAACCTATATTTAATGGGTCTATCGTTCTTTATAGCCGAGAAAAAATGGGCAAATTTGATAAATCACCATGTATCATATAAATATAAATATATATATATATAATATATATATATATATATATAAATGTGTATATATATATATATATATATATATATATATATATATATATATATATATTTCGGAAACTGGTTATATGTCCGGTTATACCGGAAATATACCCTAAGTCGCTTGTTTTAAATAGGACACCCTATATATCATTACATTTTTGAATTATACTCAAGATTCTAGGTAGATTTTATGCATCATGTCCTTCACCTAAGTCTAAGCGTTTTTGATATATTTAAGTTTTTATGTCAAAAATGACGATTGCAAGTCCTAATATAATTATCAATTGTTCCTATAAAAAAGTCCTTATTACTTACTTCGGGTTGGATTCCTTGTTGAGAAGGACTTACTTTAATAGACTTTGTATAATATTTGGATAACAAATCATACAGGGTGTTCAAAAAATAAGATCTGAAATGAGATTGAGAAAACTGACAAAAATCAATTTTTTCAGATGGAAACCCTCCACTTTTCTAATTTTGTTGTACTAAACATCAAACATTATGGTAATTTTGTATAAGGTTATCTATACCTAAAATTTTTAGTTTTCGAAATATTGCCGGTTTTATATTTCTATATGACGATTTTGCATTTATTCATTTAACAATTAGATCTAAGATAGCCACCATCATATTTGACATTTCAAATCATCGTAATGGCACCCTGGTTGAATTATACAAGCGAAGATTATTTAAACTAATTTATTATTTATGGACAATATTTGTTATTTCAAGAACATGTGATACATTTGTGACACCGTATCCACAAAAACAGAAACACATGAATTTTTAAGTTGACTTTTTTGACAACAAGCCTTTTTTATCAACATTATGGGGGCACCCCCACATAATGCCCATTTAGTAAATAATTATATGGAAAACTTATTTTATGATAAATGAATAGACAACAATTGAACAAATTTTTGGCCACCTCGCTCCCCAGACCTATCAGTACTCGATTTTTATTCATGGGAAACAGTGAAAAATAACGTGTATAACACCGCAGTGACCACCATGCAATACTGCATGAGGCGAGTAAGTACAGCATTTGAAAACCTGGACCACCAGTAAATAAGAAGAGCCATCCATGAACAATAACGGAAAATATCTAGAAGTTCAAAGACACCAATTCGAGCATTCACTTAAATAATTTTTTTTAAATTTCTATTTCCAGATTATGATATCAATATTTTCATTATTAATAACGTGTTTATTTCTGTACATTTTCCCTTTGCGGGTTTAAAGTTCTTCAAGTTTTCTATAATTCGTCTTATAGTATTTGGTGACTGTTTCTGTTTTTGAGGATATCGTGTCATAAATGTATCACATGTTCTTGAAATAATTGTATCACATTTTCCATAAATAATAAATAAGTTTAAATAAGCTTCGTTTGTATAATTTAATTAGGGTGCCATTACGATGATTTGAAATGACAAATACGATCGTGGCTATCTTAGATCTAATTGTTAAATGATTAAATGCAAAATCGCCATATTAAGATATAAAACCGGCAATATTTCGAAAACTAAAAATTTTAGGTATGAATAACCTTTCACAAAATCACCTTAATGTTTGATGCCCAATACTACAAAATTAGAAAAATGAGGGGTTTCCATTTGAAAAAATTGATTTTTGTCAGTTTTCTGAATGTCATTTTAGATCTTTTTTGAACACTCTGTATGATTGATTGTCCAAATATTATACAAAATCTATTGAAGTAGGTCCTTTTCAACAAGGAAACCAACCCTAAGTAAGTTAAAAAGGCTTCCTTATATGAACAATAATTGATAATTAAATTAGGGCTTGCAATCGTCATTTTTGACATAAAAACCTGAATATGTCAAAAAGGCTTAGACTTAGGGATAGAACATGATGCATTAAATCTGCCTAGAATCTTGAGTAAAACTCAAAAATGTAATAATATATAGGGTATCCAATTTAAAATAAGCGACTTAGGGTCTATTTCCGGTATAACCGGAAGTGCCCAATAGTTGAGAATATTTTAAATGTATAGGACCCAAGACAACTAGCAGGTGTCCAAAATTTCCAATTTTTCCTACATCCAGTTTTTGAGATATCGATCGATGCAGTTCCTGTTGATCCACACTGTATATATATATATATATATATATATATATATATATATATATATATATATATATATATATATATATATATATATATATTTGATGATTTCTGAAAATTTAATCTAGGTATGTTTTGTTTTAAAAATATAAATGATAACCCTAGTTATAAAACTCAAAAATAAGTAATATTAAGAAAAAAAAATACAACAATTTGTTTATCTCACTCAAGTAGTACGTACATAACGTATAAACAGAAAGTGAATAATTCTAATATGAATTGAATACATGAACTACTTCAAAGTGATTGTAAATAGTGAGGGTCAATGTCAAGCAAATTGCACTCGATGGTTGCGGCACCTCTGCATCCACCATTTTACACTGATATTGATTTCAGTTCAAGGCTAACAAAATATATTAAAAAAATTACCTCTACAGTTTCCTACTATTTTACCCTAATTTATATGTTGTATATAAGAAAATAATCTTTAATGATATTACTTCTGTATCATTTATTTGTAAAAGTTCTGGATGATAAAATACTAGGATATCTGAGTTCAGCTAAAGTTTATTCAAGTTATCTAAGTAGAGGTGGGTCGATATAATATCCTAACTCAAGAGAAGTATTCGTGAATATTTGCTCACATATACCTTCTAGATTCAGATTGAATCGTAAACAAATAAGCTATTTATTATTTTATTTTATTTAATAAATATCTATTATTATTAATATTTAATGAAGTGCTTGTTTGTGTTGAATTTCCAGTCATATTCGTATTTCTTAGGTATTCGAAAGTAGGTACCTATGATCGATATTTCATTTGAAAAAACTGCTAAGGTTTCGTTACAAATTTCGTAAATTTATCAAACCATGCACAGTTTGAGGCCTCGGTAGACCAGCGGTAAGGTGAACCGCCTTATACCGTTTGTAAACCGAGGATTGTGGGTTCGAGTCCCACCTCGCTCTTGGGTGTTGTGTATGTCCGGAATTTAGTGGTTATAAATGATTAAAAATTGTTGGGTAATGTACATAGTTCACAAGCCCATTGGCCGTTCGGAACCGGCTTCAAACTGTAGGTCCCTCGAGTTAAAAAAAAAACCATGCACAGGAAAAAATAGTCCGGGGGCCAGGTAAAAATTTAGTCATTTATTTTCACTCGAACGATAATTGGTGTGGGAATAGTTTTATTAAGGTTCGTGAACGTCAGCTGCGATTTCGTGGATGGGATAAGCGGTGAAATTCGAATGAAATTTATATAATTTGTTGATTTATTCTAAAATGTCTGAAAGAAACGTCAAAGAACGAATGGCGTAAGGAAAACACACAACACAGAAGTGAGCGCAGCGCAAAAAACAAAATTGCGTATATTGGTTGAGATTACTAGATTTCCATTGACTATTTCACTAATTCCATATTTAGTGAGGAAGTTTCCATAGCAACTCTCGTTTCACAGCGATAAAACATGCAAGCCGGCAAAACTTAGCAAGTTAGTATTTCATCGATAATATTTTGACATTTCTCACATTCATAGGTTATTTTCTTGACTTTCTCAAATGTGACCATATACTGTTAGACATATTTTCTCGTGAAATAGTCATGTCGAATACCACTCGAGATGAAATTTAAGCAGGTAAAATTTCTCTCATGTAACATTCAAGTTTGTTGCTTAGACAATTTCGCTCATGACATTTTTTCTGAAATCGTATCAGATACAATGCGTACTTCAAAATAAATACGGTTATACATCTCAAACTTCCTGCATAATTACAAATCGTGTCAGTTTGACAGAATAATCCTCCCGCTTTGCTGTCGGATTATTCAAACTGTCAAACTGACACTCTTTGTAATTATGCAACAAGTTATCAATGTATAACCTGATTATTTTGAAGTACTTATAGTATTACTTCTGAGAATACTAGATTTTCATTGAATATACTATGCTACTAAATTGAATCAAAAAGTACTAAATTTATTAGGATTCTACCCAAAATTCCAACCCTATAACACGATAGGGCCTTTGTAGCCAGATTATCGTTATAACTTAGAACCTTCGAGCGTATTTTACTAAGGAGGAAATGATTGAATAAAAAAATTTTTTTCATGCGTCGGAGGCTACGACCGCTCATTCCACCCATGGAACTGTTGCTGACGTTCACTAAGCTTTATGATATAACTCTTTCATGCATTCCACTAAATATCGCTTGAGAGGAACTTGATTATGTAAATCTGGTACTGGATCCCGGACTTAAAAGTGTGCGGCCTGGGGACACGTGTCAGGTACTCGCGTATGTTTTTGGCACTGTGTTGTTGTTTTTCGATTTCTTTTCTCTTTTGATACTCTTTTTTTGACGCTGAGCATATGATTTCACTATGGTCTCTCTGTAATGTACCTATGTAAATAGTAAACAGTCGAATCATATTACATGTAATATATGTAGAAAATAAACTTGTTTCAAATTGTACAATTTTATTAACTTACTTTTCTAAGTTTGTATTACACAAACTAGCTGCAGTTTCATTTCTCGAAATTTCATTGCAATAATGAGACAATATAACTCACTTATGATTAAAAACAAGAACAAATACAGGGTGTTAGTGAATAAGTGCGACAAACTTCAGAGGGTGATTCTGTATGAAAAAATAATGACATTTTGCTATATAATTTTTGTCCGCAAATGCTTCATTTTCCGAGATACGGGGTGTTAAAGTTTCACTTAAAAACTGACTATTTATTTATTGCTCTAATATCGGTGGAGATATGCAAATGCAATTTGGTGGGTTTTAAGAGGTAGTTATTGCGCATGCAATTAAGAATTTTATGTTCGTCATTTGCGCGCATACGGGTAATTATCTCAAGTTTTTGAAGAAAAAAATGGTACGCCACTGAGATATTTCAAACTAACCATCCCTTTTGAATTCTTCGTTTAAATTGTGACAAAAAATCTTAACGCGTAATTTTCATTTCTTTAATACATTATCAAGAACTATCTAATAAAATAACTAGCGTCGCTACAAGATAATTTTTTTGGGATTCAAACTAAGTCATTACCCAACAGTTTATCATACTTAGAACCTCTTAATTAAATCTACATACACAACACCCAAGAGCAAGGTGAGATTCGAACCCACAATGCTTACGGTTGAGCTACCGAGGCCTCTTACTAGATAATGTGTTAAAGTAAATACGCATTAAGATGTTTTATTTTTTTTACATAAAAACGGCGCCCCATACGACAAAAAGGCAGTTGAGATTTTTTGTCACAAATTGAACGAAGAAATCAAAAATGATTGCTAGTTTGAAATACCTGAGTGGCGTACTATTTTTTTCTTGAAAAAAATTGAGATCATTACCCGTATGCGCGCCAATGATGAACATAAAATTCTCAATTGCATGTCAGAAAATGCGCAATAGCTACCTCTTAAAACCCACCAAATTTCATTTGCACATCTCCACCGGTTTCAGATCAATAAATAAATAGTCAGTTTTTAAGTGAAACTTTAACACTCCGTATCTCGGAAAACTAAGCATTTGCGGACAAAAGTTATATAGCAAAATGTCATTATTTTTTCATATGGAACCACCCTCTGAAGTTTTTCGCAATTATTTTCTGTTGTAAAAAACTGAGGGATCATTGAAATCATAAAAGTACATTTGACCCATGTTAATTGTAAAATTTGTAGCGTATAAAACTCAAGGATTATTACACGTACATACCAACGCAAAGCAAAACTCTTCCGCATCTTGTTACGTTTTGTATTGAGCTGTATCTAGATATTCTTCATTTTTCGGTATACTTTTATGTATTGTTTCATGTCGCTTTGAATGTTTGCATCAAACGTGTTGAATATTTGGCTATATTCCGAGTTTGTATAAATTGCTTATTTAAAAAACTTATACAACTTAACTAAACTAAACATTAATTGGAGTCAGTCACAAATACGTTTATATTAATCACGTGCCCTATCTCGTTTGCTACGCCACTGGAATTATGTCCACGTGAATCACCCTGCACAATTGCGTTATTTCTATACGAATCTCGTTTACTCAGTAGCCGTTACCAAGTGATATGTACCAATTTCTTCAGATTGGCTATCTTATTAAAAGATTGAGCGGCATATGTACCAACCTAACCATTGTCTTATCGTGGTATCTATAATTCAAATGCCATTCGCTGTAGTCAAGTAAATGCTCGAGTACTATAAATAACATATTCCCACGTAACGAAATTTTTTTATGACTATTGTTAGTTGATGGCAAAATGAATATTCTATTGGAATATCACGATATAACTCTTCAATTAATTTTGCTGCTTTTCTGTCAATAATGATAACTGACTACTTGAAATGATACCCCACGTAACAAAAATGAAAAATGATGAATAACTTTAATTTTGAAAATATTTTCAAAATTTTGCTACTTAATGAAGTAAGGAAGAATGAAATCAATAAATAAGTAGCCACAGAATTACTAGTATTCAAAACAGATTGCATTTCACAATTATTATTGTCACTGACTTAGTTGAAAGATTTTTAATAGTGTACATATGAACATACATACAAATTTATCCTGTGTATGTTTTTATCTAACTAATCTCTGCAACTACCGAACCGATTTTAACAAGCATAAGCTAATTCGAACCGTTGGCGTTGGGCGGGCCACTAGGTTTATAGCTACGTCACTAAGCTCTTCTTCATTTCTAGGCAGTATCCGATTTTCCACTTTTAAATTTTATTTTTAGAATCGCAAAAAATGTATTTAGTTTGGTTCTTTCTTTTTCTTCTTACCAAACTGAATAGAGTTCAGCTTATATATATATATATATATATATATATATAATATATATATATATATATATATATATATATATATACATAATATATATATATATATATATATATAATATATATATATATATACATACATATATATATATATATATATATATATATATATATAAAATATATATATATATATATATATATATATATATATATATATATATATATATATATATATATATATATATATATATATATATATATATATATACCTATATATATATATATATATATATATATATATATATATATATATATATATATATAATATATATATATATATATATATATATATATATATATATATATATATATATATATATATATATATATATTATACAGTGTGGAACAGCCAAATGGAATAAATTCGATAACGAATAAATGAGAGCGTGTTGGGAAAAACGCTTGGACACGTCGATTTGTATTTTCAGATGCGCATTTTTTCAAAAAAAAATAATTATATAGGGTGTGTCATGTGACAGTGGCCGATACCAACTTTCTTATTTTAAATACAACTCCCTGTATATTATTAGTTTTTTGGATTCTTCAGAAAATTCTAGACATAATTCATGTACAATGTCCCATACCTATCTTCAACTGTTTCGGAAATATTAAGTGTTTTAAGATGTATTACAAAAATTAACATTAAAAAAAGAAAATTATTTTATTTCACAAATAATATAAAAAAAACAAAAAAACATTGATTTCAATGTAAGAGATGTTCAAAATGTTCGCCGCGAACGTCTTGGCAACAGGATAATCTGGTATAGAAATGTCTTCTAACGTTTGTAATACATCTGAAAACACTTAATATTTCCGAAACAGTTGAAGATAAGTATGGGACATTGTACATGAATTATGTCTAGAATTTTTTGAAGAATCCAAAAAACTAATAATATCCGAGGGGTTGTATTTAAAACAAGAAAGTTGGTATCGGCCTCTGTCACATGACACACCCTATATAATTATTTTTTTTTGAAAAAAATGCGCATTTAAAAATACAAATCGATGTGTTCAAGCGTTTTTCCCAACACGCTCTGATTTATTCGTTATCGAATTTATTCCATTTGGCTGTTCCACACTGTATATATATATATATATATATATATATATATATATATATATATATATATATATATATACATATGCCGGGTGTGAATGAGTCATGGGCAACCCCTATAACTTTTTAAAGGGTTCTTAGATTTTATTGAAATTTGGGTGGTTTATCTCAGACATTATTTTATGGAGCAAAGCGTAGTAATGAAAATAATATTATTGATATTTACTTCGTTATTCAGGCATTGGGAAAACTGATGTGTGAATCATTTTGAAGGAATTTGAAGGAGCTGTTTAATATGCGGGGTGGCCCATGTATGTTTCTAATTAAAATACTCAGTTTTAGTTCGAAAAAGAATTTAATCATTAACAAACTCCACGAAAATGAATTTAAAAAAAAATTGTTATTGTGGTCGATATTTTAAGTCATTTATCTATGATTTAGACGACGTTGCAGCTATCTACGATGAAAAATGAAAGGAAAAACAAAGTTGAAAGAGTGCTAAAATTGAAATTTGAGACATGGACTGTATGCATTTGAAGCCTCAAAATTAAAATATGTAAAAATATATATATTTAAATTTTTAATTTTTATATTGCTTTCAGTGAAACCGGAAGTCAGACATATTGATTATGTATGTCAAAAAACACGAAATTAATGTCCGAGATAACCCACCCAAATTTCAATTAAATCGAAGAACCCATTCTCATTTCACTCATTTTAAATAAATTTGAAGCTCTAGAAACAAAAGAAAAAATATTTTCACGAGCACATGTTGCATATATATATATATATATATATATATATATATATATATATATATATATATATATATATATATATATATATATATATATATATATATATATATAATCAGGGTATCCCACGACGAACTGCCTAGTTCTTTTGGAAAATTTTGAAAATGTTTTACAAAACTGAAGTCAAAAATGAGGCCTAAAGTGCAAAAATTATACCGGAGCAGTATGTATACATATATATGGATATTATATATATATATATATATATATATATATATATATATATATATATATATATATATATAATATAAATATATATATAAAAATATATATATATATATATATATATATATATATATATATATATATATATATATATATATAATCATAAAGTGTTTCGAAATGCCTGTAGATATAAATAAATGGGTTAATATTTTATAAATATTGAATACGTACGTTTCAAACGTCTCCATTTTCGGATAAAGCAAATCTTCATTATTCGGTAACACTAAATTACGCCTCCAGGATATTTCAAAAATATACTCGTACACTGTCACCAGGGTACTAGAAGCAGGAAATTCAAATTAACACAAAATTCATGTGATCGCGCAATTCAACATTGAAAGTAAAATAAATAAACATACAGCAAGTGCATTAAATCCGGATTAGGTGTGTTCTTAAGAATTAAATAAGAAATTTATTCATATCAATAACAGAGACAAACTAATTATCCTTCTTTTTCACCTGGTATCCCTGAAACGTTTTCTAGGTTAGTGGGGGTGGCTTAAATTCTAGTATAAAGTGATCCCAGCCATGTATCAATATCAAACCCTAAGTTCATTGTGTTTGTCACAGTAACATTTCCAAGATGAAAACTTTGGTGAGTATATATATATATCACTCATAAATTAATAGACAATTTCAAGTTTTCGTGAAATTCGCGTTTTGTTTTCAAAACTACGATAAGCCTGAAATAGAAAAATTGCTAAGTGAAGAAAACAATAATATTAAAATAGTATGTTTCAATTATAGAATGTTTAATGATTTTTTAGTAACAGACTTCGAATTATGCATTCCATATCTAAAAATTGTTTATTGAGTTAAGAATAGGTTCTTCAAATGCTAAATTTGAATGGTAAATGCTGAAAATGATTTGTCTTTCATTGGAAACTTATCAGAATTGAGTAGTATGATATTCAAAAGGGGATGCTTAACCGACTTCGCATAATCTTTTGATTGATACTTTTTTCGAAAGCCAAATCTTTAAATAAAGAATTTCTTCGATTAATTCATCTACGTCGTTATGACGTAGAAATGTTTTACAATACTTATATGTGAAGAAAAATTTAATGATATATAGACATTGTCCTAAAGAACAAATATATATGTACATATATATATATATATATATAGATATATATATATAAATATATATCTATATATATATATATGTATATATATATATATATATATATATATATATATATATATATATATATATATATATATATATATATATATATATATATATATATATATATATATATATATATATGTATATATATATATATATATATATATATATATATGTATATATATATATATACCTATATACATATACACATTAAAATATACATTCAAAACATAAACAAAAAAATTTTAATTTTTGAATCTTCTGCACTTTTGAAATGAACAAAATTTGCAAACGCGAATTCCGAAATCTCAACAAATTCCTCAAACGAAATTTGTGGTTAGTGTAAACTTACTAGGAAAACTTCGATAATATTTCCAGAAATGTTCAAATATAGTCGTAATTCGAGTGTAAAAAATTAATCCTTGACTATCCTACAAACACGTACAAAAAGTGTACGTTGCAGGTTGCTTGCAATTAACCAATATATATTTTCTAATAGAAATAGTATAAGTGTAATAATGAGATTTAATTTTTTCAGTTTGCGTGAACTAATTGGAATTATTTCAAAGCAGTCAATTAAGAGAGAAAAGTTTTGCGTTTCAAAGGTCACATTCATTAACGTTTGATACCTGCGGTTGAATAAAAAATTATGTATGAAAAATTCGACTTTTTGATCTGAATCTATGCAAAATCTAGACTTTATATTGCGCTCAGAGAAATAATAATTATCCACTGAAAGAAATCGATTGTTTGAAACGATTTTTTTCGATTGCTTGATGGCGATTTTCAGGATTTTCATGGAAATAGAATTGTTATAATATATTCGCCTAAATAAGAGAAAACTTAAATTTCAATGGGCATCTTCATTGCACAGAAAATATGACGTATTCTGATTTACTACGAAGAAAATAACTTTCTACCCATCCAACCAGTAAATCTGCGAGGGATAATTATTTATGTTGGAATTCGTTCCTATATGTTTTGCAAAAATCATCATCATATAAATAAATACTTTGGTAACAATTATGTTCGGTATATTAATATCTCCACGAATTTATGAATTTTAATATTGGAAGGAGATATTCGATTATAGATAGCAGATATGTTAAAAATTAAAAATAATTCGTTAGCATATATATATATATATATATATATATATATATATATATATATATATATATATATATATATACATATATATATATATATACACACATATATATATATATATATATATATATATATATATATATATATATATATATATATATATATATATATATATATATATATATATATATATATATATATATATATATATATATATATATATATATATATATATATATATAGATATTTTACCGACTTTCATTATCTTGATGAACTAAACATAAATTTTAAATCCGGTTTCAGTTCTGGATAGCCGTTTTAGTCGCTGTCGTCGTTGCTGACGAGAAGCATGAGAAAAAGGCTCCACCAAAAGACAAAAAAGTTGACAAAAGGGGCCTTTACGGTCTTGGAATAGCAGGATTAGGATCAGATTTCATTGGAAGTAATATTGGAGTTGGCCTTACATCTACTGGTCTACTCGGTACTGGTGGAATTGGCGGTAATGGTGGACTCGTCAGTACTGGTGGACTCGTCAGTACTGGTGGACTCGTCAGTACTGGTGGACTCGCTTTAGCCCCAGGAACAATAGCAGTAAGAAGAGGTGGAATCGATTTAGGTGCATCTTCTCATTCCCACACTCAAACTACCATCACTAGGAACGTTGGAATTCCAGTACCACATCCCGTTGCTGTTCCAGTCGATCGTCCAGTACCTGTTGGAGTTCCAGTTAGAGTAAATGTACCAGTAGATCGTCCAGTTGCTGTTCCAGTTGATCGTCCAGTAGCTTATCCAGTTGACCGACCAGTAGCTGTCCCAGTTGACCGTCCCGTGGCCATTCGAGTACCACAACCTTATGGAATACCGGTATCACACCCTGTTCCTGTAGGAATTCCACAGCCAATTGCAGTCCCTGTTGACAGACCAGTCGGAATTCCGGTAGCTGTGTCCCATGGAATTGTTTCCCACGGAATAGCTGGTCACGGAATAGCTGGTCACGGCATTGCTGTCGGCAGACATGGATGGTAATCAATGAATGAATCAGGGTTCTAGTAGTCTGTACATAAAGAAGCGTTTAATAAAGTTTATTCGTATTTTAATCGAACTTATTTCAAATTTGGACCCAAATATATTACTTGGAGGGTATGATATTGTTTATACCTGAAATTCATTCGAAATATAACTTTTGAATAAATCCATTACATATTTGTGGATACAATAATAATGATGGATACTCATTATTCTGCTTCATATTATAATGTAAAGTTAGTGGATACTGTTGATGAATTTAAAATGACCGTTATTATCTCTGAATCATTTGATTTTAATACGATATACAATACATTTTCAATATTTTACATGTTCAAGTTTAAAAATTAAAATCCTTGGTCCAGATATCGCTGATTGTAAGAGCAACTCGTCAGGAATTAACTGTGATTTGAAAAATATTTTTTTCCTTGAAAAACGAAATCATAAGTTCATCCATGTGATGCATAAAGGCGTCCACTGAACCCAAAGTTCAACTGGTATAATTTGTTGTTCGACGAAAATTATTTCACTTTTCACTTGTACATTATTTGTTATTTTTACCTTAGATACGGTTGCTATAAATACACTCATTATGCCCTAGGGCGTTATGAGCGGGCATAATGGATCATAACGCCCTCTAATTGTACGAGGAGAAATGAAGCAACTTCCATTGATTAAATACTTCATAATCCTTGTCGTATACGACACTGGATTTCTCCGGCAATGAATTATTCGCAGCTTTGGCTGCATTTTCTATTATATTCTTGAGTAAATTCATTTTCATTTTCATTATTTCTATAAGACTACACAAAGAAAGCACCAATGACATTCACTAAATATGATGACAAAAATATTTACAAACGTCAAAATATCAACAAATGACATGCCTACTATGAGAAGGAAAATGGAAAGTATAGGAGCAATGAACCGATTTTAAAATCGATTTTTCATTATAATAAAATAATTTTTTGGTGAAAAATAAAATCTTGTACGCACAACATTCACCCCTCGGGCCAGAGGCCCTCGGGTCGAATGTTACCCTCAGGGCGTTAGGATCTATATAACGCACTTGGTATATAAATAACAAATTGTTGACAAGAGTTTCCAATGTGATCTTTGTTTGACCTCTGATGACACCAAGCTGCTTTCTCTTAGGTATTCAGATTCTTCTCAACGATAGTTTAGATAAACGAGAATGAAGATTATTTGTATATTATGTAGAGACGATTTTGCGATTACTCCGATAAAGACATCAATTACGAGGGTAATATTTGGTTGAACAAAAAGTATATTATTTCACATTCGTATAGCTTCTTAGAAAACCCTGGAGTGAATGGCACATAAAATAATATGATTAAATGATATCAAGGGATTGTACAAAAGGTTTTCCCTATTTAGTGGAAGGTAGTACCAGATGCAGATGCTTTGAAAGTTTGAACTCGATTCGTGTCTTGAGAAGTTTCTAACGGTAATCAAACACTTGAGTTGCGCTTCAGTTTCATAAGCTGATAACTGTGTTATGGTACGGAAAAAAGGATGGAAACCTAAACCTACCGATTATTAGATCCATTACCTTATTCAGTTTATCGCGAGCAGTGGTAAGTAGAACATGGAATTTATACAAAGCTCCAATTCAGAAATATAAATTCCTTTTCAGGAATTCAATTTTTGGTTACCTAGTTATATTTTATAATTATGCTTTTTGAAATGATAGAATTGAATATTCCATTTGCGGTTTAAGTATAGGAATTGAAATGCGCAACAGAAATATGGAGAACGTATTGAGCTCTTCATCTTGATGGCACAATGTAATTTCGTAATTGGATCTATGAATACCTATTTTATAAATCGTGAGCCTCTAAACCAGGGATGCACAGACTTATAGGGAACAGGGGCCACTGGGGAAAATTATAAGTCAATGACGGGCCACTACAAACAATAGTTATTAACACAAAAAAAATAAATTTTAAACAGTATGACATAAAAATAAAAGCAAATTTGAAGTTTGCTTTATATGGATGGTAAGTCAATGTGGAATGCGAATGCCTACTTCCTCATATGAGTATGTTTTCTTCTTCTTCTTCTATTTAAAAACCCTCCCTATTGGGGGGGTGAAATGGGCTAGCTGCCCAATACAAATCGTCTTGGGCCGGGTCTCTGTTACCAGAGGTCTTGGATTATACCAATACCCGGCTTGCTTGTTTCAAAATTTTATTTTAAACACTTATTGTTCACCATATCACATTACATTTATTGTTACACACGTGGTTTTGATTTAACCTCTAAATCTTGGGATTTAGAGGTTGGGAGCGTGTGTTCTGTTCGACGCTCAACCTCTGAAATCTGAATCATTGAGTATGTTTTATAGTCGTACACGGTATAATCTTATCTTCGACTAGCCACAGAACATTAATTTATTTCTCTAACATCTTGCTCATGAGTTGGTGAATGGTGCGGTGCATTAGTGGAATCAAATAAAAAATGTAGGGTTAGGTTTGTTATTCTAACTCCAAACAGTCTAAATATAAAACTTAAACTGTTATAATTTGCAAATCAAGATGAGTATTAACTCACTTTTGCTACACACAAAATTATATCAGTTGCCTAAACAAATATTACCCAAATCAGTTCCTATATGTTTATTGACAAACTACCAAACAAGAAACAGATCAGCCTCTGCACCTGAAGATATAGTTATTCCACGGAGGATACCAAGGGGCCCAACTGATATTTTGAGGGCTCTAGAAAGCACCGTTGGTAGAGACCCCACAGCAGCTCATTACAAATACCATGATGACCCATATTTAATTCCAAAATCGAATCTTAGCAAAAGGTCATTAGCTATGGCTCAAGAAGCTGGTAAAAAAGCTGCACATTGGGTTAGGAAAGAAAATATAGATTTATTTCAGCACAGGGAAGCAGATCCTTTTATTGAAAAATTTGGTCCACCTAAAATATATACTAAAGATAGTGAAGTTACCATTAATGATCTTAAAGATTGTATTAAAAATGTAAATGTATCTGATACTATTTTAGTATATAAGCTATTGAAAGATAAATCTATTGAGGTATCGTCAGAAATAATGCAGGAAATTTTGGAGTTATTGTGTTTTTATAATAGTGAAGATACATTATCTGAGGAATTTATTGAGGAAAGATGGTTTAAGCAAAGTTCTAAAGGTAATGAAAGGCAAAGAAAAACATGGAAAGATGGAGCTTTTGCTGAGGAAATATTCATAAGTATAAAAGAACCCACTTCAGATGCATATTCAGCTATAATTCAGGGTATGTTAAAGTATTACCAAATTGATAGAGCAACACAATTATTTGAAGAATCTAAACAAAAAGGTTTTATTTTAAATGTTAATACATATAATGCAATGCTAGAAGCAGGAAACCTACTTAAAGAAAATCATGATATGAGATGGGCATATATTATGAAGTTATTAACAGACATGCATGAGAAAAAACTGAAACCAAATTTAGGTACCATGAACTCTATTTTATATTGTTTAAAGTCAATGGGTAATAAATTCAGTAAAGAATATGCTTTAAAAGTGCTTTCAGAATTTAAAATGCTTGGTATTGAACCATCTTTGGCAAGTTGGGCTTTTATTATTCAAATATTCTGTAGAGAGAGGGGACCAACTTGTACAATTTTGTATGATATTCTGAATGAAATTGAAAATAAAGAGCACACAATACAAGATATAAGAGATGTATCATTTTTTTTGACAGCTATGAGTATTTGTCGTTATCATCTTAATGACTTAGGCGTAGCAAGAAAATTAGATAAGCACCTACATTTTGGTAATAATTACGATTTAATTGGCGACAGTTACAGAGAATCTGTGTACTATCGCCACTTTTTAATACTTGCAGTTAATTCTGAACCTATCCAAGATTTCATGGAAAATGTTTACAATAAACTTGTTCCCCATATATATACTCCTGAAATGGGCGTTCTTGAAGAAATTGTCAAACAAGTGGAAATATCTGGAGCTATAGAATATCTACCAAAATTATGGTCTGATATGGTTATATTCGATTGTGCTAATAAAGAAAGCATGATAAAACTGATACTAGATATAATGGTTGATAATGAACCTAAGGATGACCCAGATTTAGTTGAGAAATTTGCAAATGTTGGTTCTGATATTTATGAAAGAATCATGAATCAAAATGAGAATAGAACTAATCTCATTACCATTACAGGAGATTTGCTAGGTAATATAATGTTACTATTCCTCAGGAATAAATCATTTGATAGAGCATGGAATTTGTTCATGACGTTAGAAAAAGAACATCAAAAAATTATTGGGGTTCCAAGAGTAGATGCACTTTCTGAACTCATCGATGCTTGTATTGAAGAAAAACTTCCATTAAAAGGTATAATGTGTATTCAATATTGTGCCGATGCAGGCTATGAAGAAATTGATAAACTTGCTAAAAAGTTACAAATAAAATTAACACTGGATGAAACCCATCTAGAAAAATTATCTAAAATTGTTGGACATCATGTAATAGTTTCAAAAGTAGAATAAATTGAGAAGAAATGGAATCTATGAATTTATTTAGTAAGGCACTTAATGCAAGAAATAATTCGGTAAAATAATTGTATTACTGCTATTCTACCAATATTTCACAATGTTTTTCATCTTTTATTGTGAAATGAAATAATTACTAAGCAGTAGACTGAATATGAAGGCATAGGGTTTCATTAAGTTGTGTACAAATTTTGTACTGCAAAATCCAATAATTAATTATGAAGAAAATTCAAGATATATTCTAATTAAGTCAACTTTTACACAATATCATAGAGGGCATGACCAAAAATTTTTCAGAGCACTAGTTGAGAATAGTTGATAGTTAATTATTTGTATTTTGTTGAAAGTATTATTAATAACCTCTACAATTCAAAGACATAATTAAAAAGAAATCCTCTAAACAATAGGTACTTCAAGCATTGCTCTCAAGGAAATCACCCAAATTAAGTTAGCAAACAAATTAATTCTAAAATTAAATCTACAAAAATATAACTGAACCATAATATCAAAATAATATTTACATAATTTCATGCCAAGTTCAAAATTTCTTTCACATGTTTCGTGAAACAAAGCAGAGAATTGAAAACTTTATCGAATCTATACCTGGACCACTTGATCTCTTCTATCTCTTTTTTGGTAACTGATTCTACCACAATACTAGCAAATTATGCATTTATGCAAACATGGGTATATTCTGTCTTATTCTAATTTCTTATTCAATTGTATCAATAAACTTTCCCCACGCTCGCAAAATGCTTGTTGAATTTATTTGCAATTTGTTTGTAATCTGTTATAACTTCATTATCGCCTGTCAAGTTCTTTATCTCTATTCGTCCACTTTTTTGTACATTCATCAATATTATGAGAATTATTTTTTATATATATATATATATATATATATATATATATATATATATATATATATATATATATATATATATATATATATATATATATATATATAGGGTCCACGGTACCTTATAGTTTTACGGAAAACGAAACAATCATTCTGAAAATTTGGTTACTTGGGCGTTGCCGCTTATATCGAAAAGTAGCAACAACTTTGATATTTCAAATAGGACACCTATATATTATTACTTTTCAAGCTGCTCAATTAGCCCAGTCAATAAAAGTTTCGTGTTGCAACTAATTAGAGGAAAGATGACTTCTTTCAAAATAATAGTATACAAAGTATACACTAAAAAACAGAAAGTCCCAGCAACAGTAGTATTATGAATTAATTTAAACATACCTAATTGCCTGATTTACAATTACATGTCGGCGTCATCTTCCGCAGAAACCTCTGCTCGTTGTGTTATGCAAACAGTATTTATAGCGAAAAAAAAATGTGAGAAAATTTCTTTGATGCTCTTATTTCTTGTTCTTGCAGTTTTGTGTTTGGAACGTTGGGTACCCGTCGAAAACCACTGTCACTTTATTTCCATACGTAACCAAGTATATATTTTAAATATGCGTCTACTATTTCCTTGAAAGTACTTTTTTTCTGCAAATTACTGCTGTAACAAATATCCTCCATCTATCACAAAAACAGCTTCATTTGCCTCAAAGGTTTCTTGTTCAATCCCACATTCAAATAGTTTCATGAACGATGCGTTTCTACATTTTAGTAGTAATGTATCGTCAAATAATTAAGCTGGGTGCGATGCTAATTCGAACTCGAAATAAGATTACAATTGAATAGAGCTGTCACAGATGCATGAAATTCTATTGGATATTTGCTGGGTGTTTATTGAAACTTCTTTACACCTTAGCGGTGAGCGTTAACGGCCCTGCTAGGACCGGCGGCGCGGTGTCCACTACAGTTTCACCGCTCTTTATGAAGTCATTGTTTTAACGGTAAACGTTATTAAATACATCGTTTTAAAGCCAATTATATCTATAAGTTTTCTTCAAAACATTTCTTCCCAAGAAATACGAATATGAAGCTATAATTTGTTGAAGTTACTTTTTGTTTTTTGCAGTGAGTTTTCTATATATGTTTAAGTATTATGGTAAAACTGTCATATCTACTTAATTTATTTATAATATTGTAAGGAGTAAAATAGTATAAGAAACAACCCGGTAACATCATTAGTATAAGAGATGTAAGCATATCACCAGAGTACAGTTCTTGTAAGGTTGCTGAAGGTGTGTGGCGAAAGCAGAGGGGTATGGGCGGGACTTTTTTGTGTGCGTATACTTCATATACTAACACTACGCAAAAATTCAGCTCAAATAAAGTTGGATTAGACAAGAGAGTTGTTCTGAGACTGAAATGAAATGGACTCTGCACATTAAGATCGTAGCGCCGGAACGACTAATATCGGTACTACAGCATGGGCCATTAATGGTTTGTTTACGTTTGGTAATGGTATATTATATACGTTCATTTCATTTTGAGTTTTCGACCGTTTAGCTTCATTATTTGTGTTTTTTTGGACTTCGTATTTTCCAGTGGTTCATTGTTTTTCGATTGAGGACAATATTATCTCTGTGTAAATTTCAACTTGATGTAGAGGTAGGTTATCTACTGTTTAACAGAGATAATATTGTCCTCAATCGGAAAACAATGAACCACTGGAAAAGATGAAGTCCAAAAAAACACAAATTACGAAGCTAAACGTTCGAAAACTCAAAATGAAATGAACGTATATAATATACCATTACCAAAATACCAAACGTAAACAAACCGTTAATGGCCCATGCTGTAGTACCGATATTAGCCGTTCCGGCGCTACGATCTTAATTTTTTATCTTAAGTTTTTATCAATGAACATGAAAATCAATAATAAAATAAAGGAGAACACGAATAAATTAATTGGTTAGAGGAACTTTGTATACATCATGAAAATGCTGTATGATAGATAGAACACCTATTTATTTAAAAAGTAAAAAAACTTTCAAGAAAACATCTCTGAAATGTCTAGTTTCATTACCGCAACTGAAGAGGTTTCGAGTATAATGGACAAAACTAAGTACTTACCAACAAAACTGAAAGAAACAACATGAAATAAAAGAAGAATTAACATGAATACTCTGCTTAAATGGTTTGAACGTAATGAGTTATTATATTTTTTGAATTAACAGCTCTCCTAAAAGTACGGTGGACTTCTGAGAGTCTGGTTTTCTTATAGAATCTCTGTTTTCCTGGTTATATAATTGAATATTTCAGTTTTACCTAGCTATAGATTCAAGTTTTATTTCATATTCTTGATGTTATGATAAACTGTTACTTTGGTTGTGCAAATAAACATTACTTATTATTATTACTTTAATAGTATCTCTGGTTGTTACATGAAAGAAAATACAATTATCTAGAATCTCTGGATGATGGCCCAGGTTCGGATTCGGATAAAAGTGGAAGACTTTTCGTTGGAATAGCATTGGACTTCGAAAACCCTACGTTTTCGGTTAGCTTAAAATTGCACATCTTCAGTTGGTATAATTCTATATGGAAAAATCCACAAACTTACTGCAGGGAAAATAATTATTCTCAGTAAACTGTAAAGAACAACTCTCTTATGTTGAGACACTTTTTTTCAATCTTCAAGTTATGAATCCACACCTTTCTTCTGTCCATCATTTCCTTGTTTCCCAACTTTGTTTGGAATACAACTTTGAATTGTTCAGCTTTCGGAAAGGTATGTAAGCTATATTCGGAGTTTTTTTTTGCCCAAGATGAACAATAGGATACAAAACAATAGTGATTCATCTCTTCTGAACGTTTGTAAACGATCCCAAATAAAATTAAACACAATTAATACTCGACAACTTCTCATATAAAATACACGTAAACAGATGTAAAAAAAATTGCAATCTATGGCCCGTGCGTTAGTAATATTCGACACCGGTAGGGGGCGCATCGCTTAAAAATAAAAGAAGGTAAATTTATGATTTCACTCCACTCTCAAGTATGTTTTGTGAGGAGAAAGCCAGTTGTTTTTGGGTTGTGGGAAATATTCCTTTAGTCAGATTAGAAGATACACTTGTATGTACAAATACTTTAGAAATGCTGCATCCGGATGATTAATGGAAGAGTGATGCAGTGGAGTTATTTTTGAGAGGAAGGTAGGTACTAGCTTAGGAAACCTCTGAATCATCTATGGCCAACGTCGATTCACTTCTTCTGCAACTCGGAATCCTCGAAATGGTAGTAGACTTGTATGTGAGCTAGGTCCGCTTGAATTATTCTAAAACGTATTTTCATTTAGATTTATCAGAAAATATGTTGTTGTTCTGGACAATTCAACTGATCATATATTAGACTGTAGTTCATTTTTGTAATCATACTAAATTGGACCACATATTAATAGGTCAAACTTCTATGGCATCATTTTTCACCAAGAAAGGCAGAGAATTCCGAGGTTGAGCGTCAAACAGTGCACACGCTTAACCTCTGAATCCACGAATGGTTCATCGCAGTAATCGCTACGAGCAACAAAGCGTGCATATGGATCCATGACGTCATAACCGTCATGTGACATTCAAGGCGGGTCATTTGAAAATTTCCTGCTTCGACATTCGATTTTTTAAATGAAAACATAAAGGCCACAAAGTGAGGTGGCCATTTGCTAATTACTTAAAATAAAAATACCAAAATTTGTATTATATACAAAAAATATGATACTTTTTAGGAACAAAAGGAAATGATAAATTAATTATATAATTATATCAAAATATAAGAAAATGAGAAATTTAAAATAATTTCTTCGATAAGTTGGAAAACTATCTAGCAACATGAGATTTTGAAAAATAATAGAAATTTTACAGATTTATATTTCATTTATTTAAAAAGATTAAATTAACAAATTCCTTTAATATAAATGAACTTTCACTAAAATACTACATGTAAGTATGATCAACACCTGTTTGGATATTAGTAATAGCTGCAGTGGGTTCTAACAATAAAAGATGTATCATTTAGATTCGAAAGGTAATGGATGCGGAATATTTTGACTTCCCTTTTTACAATTTTTAGGAAAAATCCTAGCTTGTGGTTCTATTTTTTGTTTTACATGAACATTTTTTTTGATCAAGTTCACCCATTGAATTGTAGATGTCAATAACCTGGTCCAACTTTTTCAAAACCTGAGTAGAGTCACTCTCTGATAAATCAAACTTATGATCGAAACCAAGAATAACCTCTATTTTCGATTTAAGTAAATTATTTTCGAAACTTGACTCTTGAATATTCTTTAAAGCACTACAAGACAGAACTAGCTGAGAAACAGTTACACTTGCAGTTGCAACACTAGCCCCATCATTTACACATTCAGGAATATAATCCATCAGGCATGCATGTATATGTTTACAAATATCACAGTTAAACAAATTTTACAATTGAAACATCTTAGCTGACATTCGTCATTACATATATTTGAATGTTTTTCAACAATATAAGTATGTTCAATATCTATAGATGAAATAACACTCCACTGATTTAAAGTGTTTTGTTTAATCATATTTTTTGGAATACTTTCTCCCCGTTCATGGCTATCCTAATTTTTCAAATGTATATCAGTTTCCGTTTGGATGCAAACTTTTCTTTACATAAACCTTCATAGTTACACTCATATACTAAGTACCTGCTTATAAAAATATGATGCAGTATCCTATTATGCTTATTCAAAGCTTTGTGGAATGAGTAAATTCTGTTGCATGCAATGCATTCAAACATTATTGCAATTTTACACACATATACGTGCACAAAACGTGAAGATGAAAACCAAGAGCATGAAAAAGGACTTTTTTCTGTTGTGATTATAAACCTCGAAACATAAATGTGGGGTTAGGTTGTTAATAATGACGTCATTGATCCATATGCAGGAATTCGGAACGGTACTGATTCCTGCGAAGAGTCATTCGTCTGAATCCCAAGATTTAGAGGTTAAATCAAACACGTGTGTGATATTATGTTAAAGCGAAATAGTGAAATTTAATGTGAAATAAGTAATTATTAGTGAATTGTATACTTTGGTAGAGACACGGAATAGTTGCAGAATGCAGCTATTGTCCAGACACTTGTTACGAGCATCTCTACTGTAACACTTGAGCCTGACCACAAGGCCTAAGTTGCCGGGTCATAAAAAATTGATTTGAGAAGAAGAAGAAAGGCAGAGTATGCATAGAGTAGTCATAGTCACCAGTCACCCTTAATTCTTAAATCGATTACCATTAGGCCTGTAAAAGTAACGAAAAGTTTGTTACCCGTATGTATTCATTACTTTATGATGGAGTATTCGTTACTAAGTATTCGTTACTTTCGTTACTTTCGTTACTTCCGTATAAGGAAAGATTTGAACGCTTTAGTGTACTTTACCGTATATACGTTAGATTTCGTTATCGTTACTTTCGTATGTTTCGTTACATTCGTTATCGTTACTTTCGTATAAGATTCGTTAGTAGTTTACTTTACAGATATACCGTATATACGTTAGTTTCGTATGTTTCGTTACATACGTTATCGTTACTTTCGTATAAGATTCGTTAGTTCCGTATAATATAACGATAATTTGAAAGATTCAAGCTCATATTCCTTATTGCATTAATATTTATGTGTCGTTATTTATACTTAGTATGATTTATTGGATTATAGGACACTTTCCTGTAGGCTAGGTTATAGATAGCTGATTGCATTTTATTAATTACAATAAAATTCTGTGCATATTTGTAGGAACACCATTGATGCATATTATTACTGAAATAACGGCTTTGAATTTTTAGGTTTTTTTTTTTTCAAATTATTCAACAGAGTGATCAAAAAGGATATTATTTTGTAATAATTTCAAGACTCAAAACTCATTATTTTCAAATGTTCATCTCCCCTTTATATTAACTCTTTGTTCAATTGCTTCTAAGATTTAAGGCTTATTTTATATAACATTTTGAAATAAATAATTTCACAGAAATTGGTTTCTGCAGATTACTTTCATTAGTACTGGCAAATTGGTATTTTTTTAAGGTATGTGAATATAATAATTTTTTTTGTGATTTAAATTTTGAAAATTTTTTTAGAGGTATGTCTTGTTTTTTTTATGTTTTTCTTTATACTTATTGAAAAATTTTATTATCAAATATGTGAGTGTTTAACTGATGTAATATGTAGGTAAAAAGTGAAGTAAAGTTCGTGTGACTTGTGGTGGTCATCTTTTCACTCGTACATCTAATAAAAATTAACATCTGACGTCAGGTTATCTACCTTAATAATTATTACCCAAAGATAAATTTTAATTTTTTTATATGATAAATTCGATGGACGATAAATCAACTCTGTGGTAGTTCATATTTATATTAAAAATTAAATAATAAGAAAACAACGTGTCTAAAAACCACAAATGAAATAACTTTTTATTCGACTAGTTTCGCCTGTTACAGCATTATCGAGACTGAATACATGTATTCAGTCTTGATAATGCTGTAACAGGCGAAACTAGTCGAACAAAAAGTTATTTTCATTTTGCGGTTTGTAGACAAGTTGTTTTCTTATAATTTAATTTTTAAGAATTTTATATGATATTCATAAACAGAACAGTAGTACAAATACATGCTCAAAGTCATGCGCAAAGGAAAAATGCGAAAGTAACGAGTAACGATGCTAGTTCGAAAGTAACGAATCGTTACTTAGAGTCTAATGAAGTATTCGTTACTTAGTAACGAATACATACGGTTTGCCACAGCTCTAATTACCATCAACCATAGAATAAAGTAGATTATTTAGTACCGAAAAACATAAACAATTTACCTTACCTTTAAATTGTCCAATGAATGTGTTGGTACTTTCATAAGAGATGCATGTTGCATTTTAAATAACTTCCAGGATGTAGACCGTTTTTTTATTTGTAGATTTCAGAGGGATCAACAGAAAACCTTATCCATACCATCTGGGTTTATTGGATCATTACAACCATGGAAATCAATATAGAAACAGCAGTAAGAATCTGCCCTGGTAATTGCCGAAATAGTAATGGAAATGATGTTATTTGTCTTCAAGCTAATATTGAGAACAATACAATTGAATTAGCAAATTCCCAAAGTTTTCCTGTAAATCATGCATTTCCAGTGAATTGTAGTCAAACAACTCTTTATAATACTGTTGTAACACCATTGTTAAATTTTTTGATAGAAGGCTGTGACGTTTCTATAGTAGCTCTTGGCCAGAGTCAAACTGGAAAAACATATTCCTTATTTGGACCTGGATTTCACTTTGCTGCTAGTGAAGCAGAACATGGAATTGTTCCTCGTTTTATCAGAGAATTGTTTACTAAGGTTAAGCAATATAGGGATAGAAGTTACAATATTCATTTAACATGGTCTCAGATATGTGGAGAAACTGTACAGGATTTATTAGGTGCAGGGTCTATGGAATGTGTGGATGTTTTAGAAGCTTTCCAATTAATCCAATTGGGTATGTCTAATATGGCTCCGAAATGTGCTCATACACTCTTTACATTAACGCTAGATCAGGAATGGATTGTTGATAATACTGTTCAACATAGAGTTTCAACAGCTAGTTTTACAGATTTATCTAGCAGTGAAAAAATTTTAGTTTATGATAACAATGGACTCATTCAATCTTTACCAACAGATTCTGGACTTCTTTCTTTGCAACACTGTATAACTGCTCTTTCAGAACCATATTTTTCAAACTATGGAAATATAAATAACATTCCTTATGGGCAGTCAGTTTTGACAACATTATTAAAAGACTCGTTTGGAGGTAGAGCAAAAACATTACTTTTATGTACAGTTTCATCATTAGTAGAAGATTTTGCTGAATCTTTATATACTCTGCAACTTGCAATAAGATCACAAACTATTAAGAACTTTGTTACAGTTAACTCCTACACAACCTTTCAGAATATACGTGATAATTATGATGTTTTTGGTCTTCAGTTTGCTGCTAATCAGTTGCTCAAACTTGTAGCTAATGCTGAGGAGTTATTTCAGAAACTCCTGACAAATTCTTCATTACCAAAGGGTGAATTAGAGCAAATATCAAGGTGGTTAACATTTAAACAGGAATGTGAGGAATGTATGAGTGAAAATTCAGAGCCGCACAGATCTTTAGATATAATAGAAGAAGAAGAAGCAGAAGATAATACAAGTTGTAATACTGTAAATAGTATAGATAGTGAGGAGGTTGATGAAGAACAAGAAGACAATAGACAAAGTAATTTAGAAAATTTTGAATCATTAATGAAAAATTTTGTAATATCAACAGATGAAATGGTTAACAATAATTATAGAGATTATTTTACTATTAAGACTACTGTCAAAGATGGATATTCTAATTCAAGTAATGAGTACCATATGAAAGGTGCAAGAGGTCGGAGGGTGAGCATTCATTCTGCAGAAGAATTGAGACATTCAGTTTCAGTTGATTCTTCTAAACTGTGTGAAGAACAAGATATAGAAGAAGAAAAATTATCTGAAGCTAATGCGCTAACTTATGAAATGAAGAAAAAACTATTGAAAAAAATAACAACTGCAATTCAGGGTTACCAAAAACAAATATCAGATTTACAGAAAACAATTCAGGTTAAGGAAAAATTAATGCAGCAGCTGGTTAAGAATAAAAATATCAAAAATAATGCTAGAGCTAAACTTGAACAGAAATGTCAAAAACTTCTTAAAGAGTATGATAAAGTTATGGCAGCATGTACACAAGCTGAAATAAATAAGGATAGTGATTTAGAGAAAAAATGCCAGTTAAAATTGGTTGAACTGAAGAAAAAAATAAATGATGCAGAGTCGTTAAAACTTCTAACTGAAGAGAGTAATAGAAAATTATTGGAAGTTGAAAATAGTGTTCATACTTCTAAGAAGCAGTTGGAGAAATCAAAAAAATGTAAAAGAAAAGAGGAAAAAAGAAGAAATCTTTATGAAACTCAATTGAAGGATGAGAGAAAGAAAATGGGAAATAGTCAAGTCAGTTTTGAGAAACAAAAATCTAGTATTGAAACTAACAATTCTAATGAAAACAAACAATTGGTTATTGTAACTCAGCCCATTGTACTGAATCTATCCCATGAAAATGCTGAGTCTTTGAGACATGAAATCAGAAATTTGAGAAAGACCAGAGATTATTTGTTAGATCAAAGATATAAAATAGATACTAAATCAATGCACACAAAAATTTTGAATGATTCAGATGAAAGAAAATTACTTCAATTTGAGGAAGCTATTGAAGCAATTGATATAACTATGGAATATAAAAATGAAGTTCTTTGTGGACATGTTCCAGTAATAGCTAAATCATTGGAGCAGATTGAAGAAAGAGGTGATAAAATGCTGCTGGACAGACTCATGAAATTAAACGAAATGGAAATGAGAATTTTATTGTATAAATATTTTCAAAAAGTTGTGGATTTAAGAAATAACTCTAAGAAATTAGAAATTCAAGTTGTAGATGTTGAAAGTCAAAATGAAAACTTAAGTTGTCGTGTTCAAAATTTAAGTCACACCCTGCAGCAAGTTCGTCTTGAGTCTGAAAGAAGAATCATTGCTTTGCAACATCAACATGAGAATAAATTACAGTTGGTCATGAGACATTTAGCCAGTGATAGTGGAGATAACGATAGAGTTGTTTCAAGAGTTTCCAAACATGCATTAGCTTTTCAAATGGCAGGTACAAGTAAACAGGGAGATAAGAGCCTTATAGCAAGGATTACAAGGTATGCTAGACAGGAGACAGTACCTAAACAACTTCAAGCAACTGTCTCTGTACCACAAGCTATTGTAACAAGACAGAAAAATAAGCTGTTTATTCAGCAAACTCAGAAATGAATGCTTCATTGATTTTTCTCAACAAGACTTAAAATCTGAGTGAGTTGTGATTTCATATCTTACAGTTTTTATTTGTTGTAGGAAATCTTCATTTTCTACTGAATATTGAGTTCTTTCGAGAGTTCTGTACATTATGCTATAATTATTTGCTAATATAATTTATTGATAGATTTTTTTGAACATATTGAACCAGTAGAATTCTTCTTCAAAAAATAAAGTTGAAGCCTTTCAATTCAACTTCATAGTTATAGTAATTTCAAAATTTGTTGCATGTTTCATTGGAAATGAAGATAACACAGACATTATTTTACTATGGTACTATCTTCTTTGGAATGTACTTCATAGTAAATATTAAATAGAGTTTTTATAATTGATTTATATATATATATATATATATATATATATATATATATATATATATATATATATATATATATATATATAGATATATAGATATATAGATAGATAGATAGATAGATAGAAAGATTTATTCGTTCACATGGGATCCATAAGGATATTGAACTTGTCAAAATACAGTTATCATAATACAGATTATTGTCAAAAAATATATAGGAATTAAAAAACAAACTATTACAAACATATAAATACAAACATTAACAAAATATCACAGTCATTTACATTGTTGAAATATTGTCCTCAAAATATTCATTAAGGGCATAATATGCTCTGGAGACCAGGAACACTATTAATCGTTTTTTGAATTGGTTCAATGGTAAGTCTCGTATTACTTGAGGAAGATGGTTCCAAATCTTCTTAATCGAGAATTCGACATTTTTTTGTAGGTACTGATATTTGTTGGAGGACGGCTGAAGGTTGTTTTTATGCCTAGTATTATAATTGTGTTCCGCTATACTTTCCGAGAATAAATCATAATTTTTTTTTATAAACATTGAAGAAGATATAGGTTTATGGCGTTCAGTATTTTTTTTGTATGAAAACCGGTTTGCAGCTTTCTCTCATTCGCAATCCACACATACTTCTCAGGCATCTTTTTTGTAGTATTAGTACCCTTTGCATACACGACGTATTTCCCCAGAAAACAATTCCATAAGATATCTTTGACTGTACAAAGGCGTGAAATGCCAACATAGCAACATCCACACTCGCTGATATAGACAGTATTTTTAGTGCATAGTTATGTCTAGCTAGGCCCATACACAATTGTTCAGTGTGTTCTTTCCAGTCCAGCCTACAATCAATTGTCACTACCAGAAATAATACTGATTTACATGGTTTTAAAATTCTATCATTGTATACAATTTCAAAATTTTCGAAATCTCCTCCCCCTCTGCTATATATATATATATATATATATATATATATATATATATATATATATATATATATATATATATATACTACAATAAATCTTCATCATAATAAGGCAGAAAGCAATCCTGCAATCGTCTGTTATTACTTGAAAAGTTAAAGAAAAATTAAAATCTGGCAAACGCAATAACTTAAGTCTATCAGCTCTCCTAATGCAGAACATAACCTGTTAATGCAAAATTATTGATGTAGACTTGCAGTTAACTTAAGGACACATTTCATGTTTAATACTTCTACATTATGTGGAAAAATTGATGTTTGAGTTCGATTAATGAAAACCTGTCTTGAAAGTAAACTAAACATGACTTCACTCGCATGTCTTATATTATAAACTCTTGAAATACATAAAATTTCTTAATAAGTAAAATATTACATTGAATTTTAACTATTTAATAAAATAATTACATATGCTATATTTCTGTACACTGTACCATCATCAGATGAAAGTAACTGTTTCATTAATTGAGATATTTATTAATTTTAATAGTATATTAAAAATTAAATAATAAGAAAACAACTTGTCTAAAAACCACAAAATGAAAATAACTTTTTATTCGACTAGTTTCGCCTGTTACAGCATTATCAAGACTGAATTCAGTCTTGATAATAAAGAGGAAAATACTATTAAAATTAATAAATTCGATGGACGATGAATCAAATCTGTGGTAGTTCATATTTATATTAAAAATTAAATAATAAGAAAACAACTTGTCTAAAAACCACAAAATGAAAATAACTTTTTATTCGACTAGTTTCGCCTGTTACAGCATTATCAAGACTGAATTCAGTCTTGATAATGCTGTAACAGGCGAAACTAGTCGAATAAAAAGTTATTTTCATTTTGTGGTTTTTAGACAAGTTGTTTTCTTATTATTTAATTTTTAATATAAATATGAACTACCACAGAGTTGATTCATCGTCCATCGAATTTATTAATTTTAATAGTATTTTCCTCTTCAATTCAAATATAGTTAATTGATAATAACATATTGTATGGAATATAGAGTGCAATGTATAAGAAAACAAAAATATAATTCATGAAAAGAATATACAAGTATTAATTAAAATTAAGATACCTACATGAAAGTTTTGACATTGAAATTACAGGAGTAGTAATTTATAGCTATATTTGTGATGTACATTTAGCAATAATTTTCTATAAAAGGGTGAAAAACTTCTAAACTTCACTGCCAAGTCATAGAAGCTGTATCATATCATATTTTAAGGACCTATATCAACAAAAAGTATATCATGTAAAAATTGTACTAATTTAGAAATATATAGAGTGTAATCATTTTCTCTGAAAAATCTGAAATGTATGACTGCTTGTAATGATGTAATGCCCATGATGCTTCATGAATTCTACTGTTAATGTGAACATTACTCAGACAATCAAATAATAGCAAGATAATTTATTCTAATGGTACCTAAATAACTTTTTGACAAAAGTTTTTTTGATGTTGAGAGCTTTTGACTGAGTATTGAAATGAGATTAGAATAATACTCATTTGTTAATATATCTGTTGTGAACAATGTACTGTAAATATTCATGTAAATTTTTTATTTATTTGTAAAATATATATAATTGTGTTTTTTACTAATTTGAAATTTCCATTAAAATATTCAAAATAACTTTGATTCTCTTTTATCTTATAACCATTATTCCAGTATTAAAAGCAAAATAAATGAACTAATAATCTTATTTTAATTCGATAAAATTTAATTTTATCGAAAGTTGATATTTGTGGGGTTATTTTAAATAAGTTTTTAAAATTAAGTAATTGTGTGTTTAATTTTTTCGTGAAACCATTTAGTCAAATTTTCGGTTGAATTATTTTTCTTGTTTCTATAATAATAAATACGTAGGGAAAAATTATTTTTTAATTCCCTATCTGTAAGTTCTCCATTATGAATATAATTTGTGGGAGGTATTTACCTTTCTGCCTTCCTAGGGCTGAGATAATTACTCTGTATGCATGACAGATTTAAAGTCCTAGTGTTCATTGACAGGACTGACTGATTTTCTAACAAATGTTCTATCAATGTCAATTAGATTGCTCAAATTATATAATTTAAATACACAACTTGGAAGGTAAGTGTTCTTTATCAGTCGCGGAGTATTTTGAGAACCTTCGCTATCTCTCGGGCACAAACTGCGTCATCGACTGGTTAAGTATCATTTTCGTTCCTTCCAGTGTAAATAAGTACTACATAGGTACATTGGTTTCATAATATTTCTCATTTTGTGAGAAATACAAATTAGTATTCCATTTAAATACTATATATGTATATATATATATATATATATATATATATATATATATATATATATATATATATATATATATATATATATATATATATATATATATATATATATATGAGCTCTGAAAACTATATATTGGGACAAAGTAAAATACATCAATTATACAGGTAGTTGACAGTTTTTCATTTTTTCTGATGATCTTTTCATTTAATTATTGTATTCAATTAATTTCTAATAATTGTGGTCAATCAGCAAGACAAAAAATTAAATACTCATTCTATTATTACTAATTAATAAAGAAATATGCATTTTGTGTGGCAACTAAATAATGGGACATAGAACAAATTTTCACCCTCAGATTTTATGACTTTTCGAATTCGGTTGGGAATTGTTTGGATTAAGGATCTGCATTGTTTGGGGGCAAATTCATTCCAAATCTGCTCTATTTTGGCTCTTAGTTGTGGTAATGTCCGTTGTGGGTTTAATTGTTCCTTAATGACTGTTTCATTTTATGCCATACTGTTTCTATGACATTAAGGTCAGGACTGTTGGGAGGCCAAGAAAGAACATTTACATTGTGGTCTCCAAGCCACTTTTTTGTTGTTTTAGCTGTATGACAGGCCACCTCATCTTGTTGAAAAATATAGTTTTCACCAATATTCAACATCACGATACTTGTTAGTAGACGTCATTCAAGGTACCATCAATGAATTCAAAGCATCCTAATCCTGATGCAGCCCTAAAACACCGCAGATCATCACAAGAAAATTTTACCACAGCCACAGCCGTAATAAAAATTTTTTTGAAAAAAGATGAATAACCATATTCTTTGACTTTTCAAAATCAAAATAATTTGAACCTATTTCGAACATTACGTGGGTAAAGGTTTCTGTGGTTTCCCTTACCATCTAATAATAACAGATGAATGTTAATATTGGACTGAATAGCACGTAATAAATAACAGAGAACGGCCACAGCCAAAAAAAATGTCGATGAAACATAGTAGTCTTTTTTAACTATTCAAATTTTTTCAAATTAATAAATGTCAAAGAAATTTGAATATTTCAAAAGTTTTGAAAAAGCCACGAATGTCGTGGCGAAACGTCAACTTTTTAATAAAATCGAGTTTTTTTGAGATTCACCAAGCCTGTTATTGCTAATAATTATCAAAAAGTTATATATATATATATATATATATATATATATATATATATATATATATATATATATATATATATTTATATGTATATATATATATATATATATATATATATATATATATATATATATATATATATATATAAATATATATATATATATATATATATATATATATATATATATATATACATGACGTTTTCCTAACAAGTAGACTATATAAAGTGAGAGTAGGTGACGCTTTTTCACGGGAAAGGATAGTGGAAATTGGAGTGCCACAGGGATCTGTCCTGGGACCGTTACTATTTGCGGTCTACACCAGTGATATTCCTTATTTTATTTCAAGCAAAATATCCTTGTACGCCGATGACGCAAAAATTTACGCCAATCCTCTCACAAACCAGTTAACGCTTCAGGAGGACTTGGACTCTGTTTCTGCCTGGTGCTCTCAATGGTTACTTCCATTAAATTCAGAAGAGTGTGTCATGCTCAGAATAGGAAAGAACAACCCACTCGCACCGTACCTTGTTGATGTTCAACCATTACTTTCGGTGTTTTCCTTCAACGACCTCGGAGTGATCGTAAACAGTACCTTAACTTGGTCCGATCATATTACTTCGATCTGTAAGCGTGCGAACTCGAAGTTATATCTTACTCGGAAGTGTTTCTCGCTAATCTCTTTTCGGTCGTTCTGTAGACTCTACACTACTTATGCGAGACCAATTCTCGAGTACGCTGGTCCAGCGTGGTACCCCGACTTGGCTCGCGATAGGGCTCTTCTGGAAAACGTCCAGAGAAGGGCTACTCGTATGCCCTTTGGACTAAGAAGACCCTCTTACGAGGAAAGACTTTCTATGGCTCAATTAACCTCCTTCGAACTTCGCCGCCACCGTGGTGACCTGATAATCACATTTAAAATATTAAAATTCAATTTTGGAAATCTCGACATGATGTATACCGTTAATCGCGACGAACGTCTCAGAGGCCATCAGTTCAAGCTCAAGAAGGAAAACTTTTCTGCTAGGTCGAGACAGAACTGGAATAATCTCAACGCAACCATTGTATCTGCTTCATCTACAAACACATTTAAAAACGGACTGGACAAATTTCTATCGGGGTAGATAATGGTTATTTTCTCATTTTATAATATTGTATTTTCTTTTCATTTTGGTCTGTTGTAGAGATATTTTATTTTCATTTCTTTTTCATATGTACACGCTAGTAGGTCAATTATTCTGTAATTTCCCCATTTTTAGGCATAATAGGGACCTGTCCCTCTGCCCTTATCAATATGTAATAATAATATATTCAGTAGTACGCGACGCTGAGGCCCATTTTTACACCCTTAATCTGTAGGTGATTGAATTTTACAACGTAATTTTAACTTTCTTTATCATATTTCTTCTCGTAGGATACCTAATATTTTGATATATTATAGAAATATGTAAAAAATCTACAGGGGGTTACTTTAGGTGTGTGTTCTTCTTCATATTCTTTTTGGTCTGAAAATCCTAGTTTTCCTATTCATGATAGGAGTACAGTGTAAATAAGCTGAATTTTAGAAGCGATCGATGGGCGATAGATTTCGTTGTATAGATTAGTATGAGAGTAATCAATTCTGCTAGAAGGGCGGGAGCCCTTACTTTAGTATATATTAGAAGAGGTGGAGAGTCGACAGGCGAGGTTACTTTGGTGGATATTAATGGCACATGTATACTAATCAATTGCCACTAAAAGTATTAATTTGCTAAATATTCAAAATAATTGTATTGTGGTCAATAACATTCATTTATATCAGAATATCTACGTTGCAGAAGTGTTAGAATGAGCCTTATTATTTTTTTAGAATATGTTCTTTTTCTATTATTTTCAATAATTTTCTATTTACATAAATACCTATAATTTAGAAAATGCAATAATAAAGTCAAATTATCGTTATCTATATTTAAATGCTATCCATCAAAAACTAAACTAACTATGTTGTCTACCTTTATCGAAAAATTGTTTTTCTTTCATTGCTAGAACTGTTTCGGTATTTGAAAGAGCGATATCTGAAATATACAGTGTAGGTTTTTAGTCTTAAAAATTATTTAACATAATTCAAAATGAAAGTACTAAAATTACATTTAATTTCTTTAGTTGTGATTTTTGGAGTACATTTTAGTTTTTCTGTAAAAGTATGCAGTAAATGGGACGACTATTGGAAATTTTCCGGAAATAATACTTGTAAACAAAATTTGGATGCTGATGATGAATTCGTAAGTTATCAATAAGTAGATTATGATCTGATGAGATATTTTGAAAATTTATAGCAAATGACTGAATGTATTCATTACGTGAGAAAAATTCTTTGCTGTCCACTGGATTCAAATTTGGTTTTAATTTTTTTTATTTAAAATATTAAATATATGATATGTTGAAAATATCGATATTTCATAAAATATACTTTATTCCATTTAAAAGTAAAATAATAAGTCAACATAAATGTTTCGGAGTATTAGGTATCCCATTTTCGAAAGTTTAATAATAGTTTTTAATGAAATCAATATACTATAAATATCACTTGCTTGATTTCTCTAAAAAATTATTATAAGTTGGTACCTACTCGAAATAGGTTTTTTTTTCGTGTAACTAGGTATTATCCCATTTTCAGAGGTACCTATAACAACAATTTCTAATAAAATCAATCAAATTCATATAAGGTAAGGTGGGGCAAGTGCGTTTTCGGGGTAAGTGCATAGTAGCCCTCTTCTGTCCTGTTAAGCTTCAGTTAGAGAGCTACCATCTGTGGGTTCTGTTGCGAACTTTATAACCATAAAAACTTTGCCAGTAGAGGCGCTCCAGGGCAGTGCGCTTCAGTATTGGCGCGGTTTCAAAGTGACCATGTGGTTTAGTCTCGTGTGTCAAGTTGGAAGGAGTCTAGATCATCTCAGTTGATCACATTTTACAATTTTTTGCATAATTTTTCATACTAAGTACATACTTTTAATATTGTAGTTCTAGAATAAAACTTGAATTTAATTATATTTGTTCATTTCACCTGAGTTAGGCTGCACTCTGCACTTACCTCAAAAAATTGAGGTGTCGGGGCAAGTGCGCTAGTCAACCGTGGGACAAGTGCAGGATGCTACGCACTTACCCCCTCACGATTCTTAATTAAGAAAAATGGAAGAAGAAGAAAGAGCAGAGAGAAGATGCTACAGACTTCAAAAAAGTTAATGACATGGCTGTTGGTGACTGGGCCATCGTTCAATTTTTGGGCAAGAAAACGATCAAGCATTACGTGGGACAGATCATGAATTTGATAAAGATGAGCCAATGATATCACCAAAAGTTGGTAGGCGAGGGGAAGCTATTTTTAATATTGATTTATCTATTTACAGCATTCAGTGATGAATATTGTTTTACTTATTTCCTAGTTACGTGAAAGTACCAAAAAAATTTTTTATTTTTGTATTGTAGAATTTTGAATTTTTCACATAATTCTGATACCCTTTTGTGATGAAAAGTCTTGCGATTTTGTTGAATTTTTATAGTATAATGTTTGAGTTGTTCAATGGAAATAAATATATAACGTTGATCACATTTTGAAATTGATATTTCTCTTACCACCCAGTAAATTTCTGTTCGACAAGCTGTCAAACGCTGTATCTCAGAGAGTTATGCTCCGATTTGCAAAAATTCAAAAACCATTCAAACATCAGGAATCGAACTATCTGGCACTTGCCCCGTCGTGCAATAATTAGTCTTTGTAATGTTTCGAAGTCTGGGTTATGCACTTGCCTCATTTTATGGGGCAAGTTCATACTAGGGACCAGGCCCGTATCCAGAAATTCGTTTCGGGGGGGGCCCAAGAAGCAAATCATGTAATGAGCGTACAAATAAAATAATTATGGGTTTTTCATAAAAACTGTTTAAAACTGCTCCAACATAACCTTGGAATTGTGGACTGTAGAAGAAATACCACGAATAGACCCCCTTAAAATCCTCAAATTCCTGAAGGTATTGAGGATTGAGGGGCTGCTGTAAAACCAGAACACATCGAGAAGCAGAAGAAGGGCACAATAGATCTAATAAGGTCGCAGCGCATCGGTCACCATCCGCACTCACCAATACCAATACCAACCTTGGGCCCCTCCCCTGAATACGTGCCTGCTAGGGACCTTTTTTTTCTTTTCGTTTATGAAACATGTAAATTTCGATTTTTCGCGGAATCCTATGACACAGAACAATACAGAAGTGGTAGAAGTTTCTTTTGCAAAACTAATAATCTCTCTAGCATAAAAAGCAGATTTTATGTACCTAGCTGATATGTTTAAAGGTGAACTCGACAAAATGTATAGCGCACTTGCCCCACCTTACCTTACCTTTTATAATAAACACTTGGCTTGACTCCACTAGTGAACTATGAGAATTCGACAAAGAATAACAACAGTTTTTAAGAAAATAATGAAATCATTTGAATAATATATATATATATATATATATATATATATATTTATTTAAATATATAATATATATATATATATATATATATATATATATATATATATAATATATATATATATATTTATATTTTTCAACACGAAGAAACTATTTTTAAAAATAACGATTTTATTCAGAACGATGTTTACAGGTTGAGAGTTCAAATCAAACTTACATTTTTATTATTCTAATTGTGCTCTCTAGCTAAAAAGGACGAATAAGCATTTCATATATATTATGCGCAGCGTCTACAACTACAATTCAGCATTTTAAAAGGGAGATACAGGCTGTCTCTCATATAACTCTTTCCCTCTTTGGGAAAGTTCGTTATTCCTCTTAATGAGGTGACGAATCTTAGTATAAAGTTTATATAAAAAGAAAAATACAATTACAATGACAATAAACAAAACAAAAAATGGTAACTATGCTAAGAGTTGTGGGATGTGGAGCCCACTGGTAAATGTCCTCTAATTTTGGTACTTCTTCTTCTTTAATCATTGATATGTCGGTAGTATAAGTCCAATTCGTTTCCAACGGGATGAGGTCGACTTGGGCGTATTTATGAAGAACCTCTAATGGGTATATCTTCTTGAAACCATTAGATACTTCCATCTTCGATTTAAAATAGGTCCTTTTGAGGGTAGATTGGTATACGGCTACATTGATCCTTAAGTGTAGCTAGTACATGTGTAAGGCATTCTGGTGTTTGGTCATGTAATCTTGTTTTCCAATGTAGAAGTTTTCTACTTGTTGGACTACCTCGGTACTCCATATAATTTTCTTGTTGAGTGTTAATCCATAGGATTGAAGGTGGGGTACACTGGTATTTTGGAAAGGTAGTTGTATACTTTGTACAGTCATATTCAATTTTTGAAAAATAGGAATAGTGATACTGAAAGAATGTTAAAATCTTTGATAAATACTCTAACGGTGCATGCTGCATAATAATCGCTGAAATGCGTAACAGGCAGCAGTTTTATTTTCAGAACTTCGTTAAACGTTGATAGCGGCAGAATATTCTCGTGTAATAAATGAATAGCACTTCCTATTAATTTACCTAATAGAATAGATATCTCGTGTGAATAGAGAGTTATTGAAATTCATTCTCAAAGCCACATTTTGGGAGTCTCTTAATTGATTAGTTTTCTTTATTAAGAAATTGATAGTGTCGACATATTTTGACTGTGTATCTGAAATTATTTCGGCGAGCGTTATTAGAAAGAGAATACGTACAGTGGTCATCTGAAAATACGAAAACCAATTAGTGTTTTCTTTGTTTAATTTTTATTTTATGATAAATGTGTTGATTCCGAGGATTCTTTTTATATTTAATTTCATAATTGAAACTCTTCTGGTTTAAATTTCCATCGCATCAGACGCGAGTTTGGCTCTTTTAACGAATTTAGCCCAAATTAATGGTTTATGGTCTGTATACATAATAAATTTCGTTCCGTACAAATACGGTCGAAAATGCTTAGTAGCCCAAACAATCGATAATAATTCTTTCTCGATCGTCGAGTATTTAATTCTTGATCAGTTAACGTTCTACTGGCGTATGCTATCGGTAAATCATTAGGAACATTGCCTTGCGATAAAATCGCTCCTAAAGCATAATTTGAGCGTCAGTCGTTAAATTGAATGTTTTTGAAAAGTCAGGATAGTTTAGAATTGGATGATTAATTAGTAGGTTTTTTGAGGTCAGGAATGCTTCTATGTCTATCAGGTCGATATTCGAGACTATTTTCTAGTACATAGTCATTGGTTTCGTGACTTTAGCAAATTTCGGGATAAATTTACGATAGTAGCTTAGCATCCCTAAATAAGATTTATTTTCTTTAAATGATCTAGCTAAGGGAAATCTTTCAATGGGCTTCTATTTTCTTGGGATTGGGTCTGATAATGCCTTTTTCTAATAATTCCGCGATTTGTTTCTGAATTTCCGCACGGTGTTTTTCGGGGTATCTATATATTTTTGCATGAACAGGAAATTCATCTTTAGTTCTGATATGAATGCTTGATTTTTGAAGTGAAATTCAAGGATTGTCCCGCTAATTTGCAGGGCGTTTTTCAGTATTATTTGAAAATTTTAATTAATTTGATTCTGAATTTTCATAGGTGAATGTGATAAATCTATAGGGTAAGATAATTTTCTAGGAATCACTTTTTGAAAATATATGGGTATTCTACAATTTTCACCTATTAATAAATTATTCTGTAAGTCAATAGTAAAATTATTTTTTCTTAAAAATTCAAAGCCTACAATACCATCATACTGAGTATGGAATTTGTAAATTACGAAAGGAAATTCTTTTTTCAAACCAAAGGAATCCACGGGAAATAAAACTTTTTCATGACTCTTATCGTGTCCGTGAGGTGAAATTAAATCAGTGTCTTCTGGATAAATGAGATGAGGTATGCTGTTATAAGCAACCTTAGGATCTATTAAGCAGACAGTACATCCGCTATCTAAAAGTAATTTGCATTTCGGATATTCAATTGCGATGTAAGGCAAGCAATTTTTTTCGATTTTGTCATTTATAGAATTTATGTCAATTGAATTTCCGAGATCATTATCTGAAAATTTTTTTACAATCTTCTTCATTGACATCAAAATTTTCGTCTGGAGGACTGTTGTCCAATTCATGATTTTCATGTATATTTTCTTCGCTATTTTCCGCGTCGAGATTTGTAAGTTCTTCGGATATGAAATTATTCGGTGTTTGTCCCATATTTTCGAAATGATTATATCGTTGATTTTGATATTGATTACGCGGTATTTGCGAACTAACTGTCATTTGACGTTTTTGAGCTGTTGGGTTTACAGAAATAGTCGACATAGGAGTCGGTCTATTATACGCCACATAATTATTATTTGGTCGAAACACGTTTGTTTTAGGTATTTCCTTGTTATTTCGTCCGAAAACCTGACTATTCGTCGGATATTGTCTTTGCGGTAGTACTGTTCTTTGTTGTAAATGAATAGGTTGAGAAGGAAACGTTTTCGTAGGTGCAATCACTGGTTGTTTCCATGTTCTCATCAAATCTAGTTGTGATTTTTGAGACATATAATTCTCTATAGTCTGTACCGTTAAGTCAAATGTAATATGCGGTGTAGTCAATAGAGCAGTTTGTAGATCTATTGAGACATTACTTATAAGGACGTTCATGCTACGTCTGAAACTAGTTGTTTAAGTATTAATTTCATAGCTTGGTCTAAGTAGGTTCTGCGTCAATTCGATAATTAATTCGGATTTTATAATTTTTAACTAACTCAATGAAATCTAGGACGTCTTCATTGGGTTTCTTGCGCAGAAATTGAAGCTGATTTTTAAGTACATCGAGATTGACATGATCACCAAATTTATTCAATAAAAATGTTTTTATACCGATCCAATTATTTGGTACATTAGATGATCGAAACCTCGGCATTTGCTTTTCAATTAATTTGCTTTTAATGACAGCCAAACAATATGTTTTCACTATCTGGTCTTCGTTAGAAAATTGCGTAAGATATTCTTCGCACGAATTCAAGAATGAATCAACTCGGCTTGTGTTCCTGAGAATTTTGGCAATAGAGATCCAAACTCACGAGCTATCATTAAGCCGTTACCTTCAGCCATTTTAACTTTGGACAATTTAGTTTTTTTCTTTCTTGAATCTAAATTCAATCTATTCAACGAGTCTGCCAAAGAATCAATGATGAAAGTCAATTTAAAATAATTAAAATTTAAAACAAATTCTTAATTTACTAATGACCTGCTACAACTATGTGTTAATAGGGAGTCTGTAGGTTTTGGGCTGAAAACCATGGGAAAAACAGGAAGTTGATTAACTACTGCAACTTACGTTCTGATCGTTATTCCAAAGTGGAGTCCTCGGCGCTACCCTTAACTATGCACTCTGTTGATTTCTTCAATGGTCAGTTGAACTCAGGACCGGTACTGCCTAATTTCGCCGTCACTGTGAGATAACAACTGAGCTTATGTGTTTTAAAGTTCGGATTGCTCTTAAGAATGATATTCACTTAATGCACTTCTTTTCACGAAGGATTAATGAAGCAATCCCATCCTCGTCGCCAATTATATTTTTTCAACACGAAGAAACTATTTTTTAAAAAATAACGATTTTATTCAGAACGATGTTTACAGGTTGAGAGTTCAAATCAAACTTACATTTTTATTATTCTAATTGTGCTCTCTCTAGCTAAAAAGGATGAATAAGCATTTCATATATATTATGCGCAGCGTCTACAACTACAATTCAGCATTTTAAAAGGGAGATACAGGCTGTCTCTCATATAACTATATATATATATATATATATATATATATATATATATATATATATATATATATATATATATATATTATTCAAATGATTTCATTATTTTCTTAAAAACTGTTGTTATTCTTTGTCGAATTCTCATAGTTCACTAGTGGAATCAAGCCAAGTGTTTATTATAAAAGGTAAGGTAAGGTGGGGCAAGTGCGCTATACATTATATATATATATATATATATATATATATAATATATATATATATATATATATATATATATATATATAATATATATATATATATATATATATAATATATATATAATAGATATAAAAAAAATCAATTATACCATTTTGTTGTTTGGCTGAATTATAGATTGCAATTTTTTTCGCTAAAAATACATCCTCGGGCTCAAAACAATTGCCTAAATCCGCCCTTGATTATGTTATATCTTCTTTCAGTCTGGCATTGTAACTAGATGGGGAAAAAAAGTACAAACCCACGTTGTTACCACCTACGACGGATATTATATAACCTTATTTCGAATAGTTCCTGAGAGTAATAATTCCAACCCAGTATTACTCTTACATGGTACGTTCATGAACTCTTTAGCATTTGTGGATCGCCAAAAAAAATCTTTAGGTAAGTCTATGCTTGATTTAATTGTGATTTCAGTCTTAATACAGGCCCTGAATTCAACTATAACTACCTCTGGTACTAGTGGTAGGTACTATCTTAATTTGCACAACTACTCTACGCTGTCATTGATCCAACAGAAGAAACTCTTTCGCAGCTCCTTCGAATTCGACTCAAGCCTGTTAGAGAAATTATAAACAAATCCTAACAGAAATATTGTCGAAATGCAAAACTGCATTATTCGATTTTAACAAAAATAGTAACATTACCTATTCTTCAATGAAATTTGATATTTAGATAGATGAAAAGAATTTGCGAAGCTGACTTGACCTTATTGCGTTTATATACTTATATATATCTAATATATAAAATTCCCGTGTCACGGTGTTAGAAGTTAAACTCCTCCGAAATGGCATGACCGATTCTCATGAAATTTCGTGTGCATATCGGGTAGGTCTGAGAATCGGCCAACATCTATTTTCATCCCCCTGAATGTTGAGGGTGGTCTATTTTTCGGACAAAATTTTCTGTTCTATTTTTTTCATGATACAGCATTTAAAAATACATACAATCCTAAATTTTCACCCCTCTATGATCAACCCCTATTTTTTATTTGTTGAACTCCTCTGAAATGCCCCCCCCCCTTAATGTTTAGGGGTGGTCAAAAATTGTTCTATTTTTTTTATGATACAGCATTCAAAAATACATACAACCCTAAATTTTCACTCCTCGACGATCAACCCCTATTTTCATTTGTTGATTATAAATTTTAATTTTTTTGGCAATATTTTCATTTTTATTTTTTCATGAATAAAAATTCCATCGCGATTTCCGTTTTTTTTTATTTTATCGATAAATTAACAACAGGGTTGCAAGATGGCAATCAAAAATAACAATAATCGGTCTGAGAATAGGTCGTAGTATATTTTTCATGCCCCTAAGTGATTAGGGTGGTCCACCCCGAACATTAAAAAAAAATTTTGGACAAAATTTTTTTTTTATTTTTTTATGATGTTATCATTAAAAAATACATATAGCTCTAAATTTTCACCTTTCTATCAACAACCCAAATTTTTTAATAGCCATTTTAATAATTTAAACAACGTTTACCGGGTCAGATAGATTGATAGATAGATATGATAGATAGATAGATAAATAGATAGTTAGATAGATAGATAGAGATACATCGGCAGATAGATGAATAGATACAAAGATAGATAGATAAAAATAATTTATATGGCAGAACAACGTTTGCCTGTACAAACAAGAAAAAAACAAAAATGAATTATTTATGTCAGGTTATTACCAATTGAAATATTTCAATGACTTCTTAGCGTTTCAAACATGGAGAAGTGTATGATATTTAATTTTTGTTGCAGCTCACCAATTTGTTGTGGCAGGTTTTGATGTCTGGCTGATTAATTGGAGGGGAACAAGATACAGTAGACGTCATATCAGTTTGTCGGACAAGGATGCAGCTTTTTGGAAATTTAGGTGAGTTTCGTTCTGCGTGTTAATAATGGACATATCCAAATATTATTGAGATTCAAAATAATCGGAGTCTGTATTTGATCATTATTTATTTATTTGTCGTATGGCAACACATATATCTTAATTTACTTAATTATGTCAAACAAAAGAATAACATTGAGAATGTTAACTAATTTTGAATATTAGCTCTCCATATTCTCTGTCAAAAATAAAAAATACAAGTGAAAGAATTACTTCGATACCTCAATTAGTTTCCGATTTATAGAAGTAAACGTGCGATGCTTACCATACTCGATGCGTGTAATGGGGTGACGTCATTTTACAACACTCGCTCAGTCCGCTCGCGCTCTCAGCACGGCGTCATCTTACGTTTCATTAGAAATTATAAATACTTTCGAAAATGTCCAATCCAAATACTAGAAAATCATGTGTTGTGCCGAAATGTACAAATACAACCTGACATTGAAGTAACTATATACCTAGTGTTTCATGCAAAATGCATTTATGCTTATTTTATTGTATTAAGAATATAAGATTATAGGTTACTGGTAGAATATTAAGAGTATATTCAAATTTCATTTTCCAACAATGTTTGTTTCATTTACAGGGTTTTACTAAAACTGTATCACATTAAGGTAAAGTTATTTTATTAATATGTAAACGATATTTTCCTTCCAAAACATAACACAGTTTTCAAAAAGATCGTCACAATATTTTTTATTATAAACTTCCTCATGCACATCAACTATTCTTTGAGGATTCAAAGTCAACGTGTGCACAGAAAATTTTTTGAAATGATCAATTGAGTAATGAATAGATATCTTTTCGATTTTTTTTTCACATACATAATGGAGAGAGAGCACTGTATTTGGATCTCTTTAATTTTCAATGCTACCATGTCGAAAAAAATTTTTCCTTCCTGATCGGGTTCATGACGTGTTAAACCACTTGTACCAAAGTCTTTCGCTTTAATCATTTTCAGTGTGGTACCGATACGTGATAGCTTAGATTTTTTCCAAAAACACTTGATAGCAGTCGTTCAGTCGTTGAAGGTTTCTCGCTTCGACTATGTAGCCACATTAAAATATATATATATATATATATATCTATATATATATTAATATATATATATATATATATATATATATATATATATATATATATATATACACATGTTTACAGCCACCTCTGCTGCTGGCGTCAAAATCTTCGCAAGTTACGTTTAAAACTTCTGCAACGATAAGGTGTGGTACGTACGCGGTGTTATGTCGTGATCCTACATTTGACCATACAAACATCACTTACTCTTTTTACTTATACGTAACCAATAGCATTATCACCATAGCTGTCTCTTGCCGATCTGGAATAGGTTACAAATAAAAAAATTTAAAATGGCCTTACGTATTTTATTGACAAGACAAATCAGAATTAAAACAGGTTTATTACATCTGTTCAACCCACTACATTTGCAATAAATCAATGTATGTATTCAGTTAAATTCACTAAGAAGAGGTACCTATATACACATTATGTATATACGTACCAATAGATATAAAACTTTAATACATATTTGTTGTCTATAACGTAAAACTTAAAAGGTTTGGTACTTCTACCTATTTGAGTTGCAATGTGACATTAGTTGGGTATTTTGTTTTAATAAAACAATTTTGAGCAGATACATTATTTTCTAAATAGCAAGAAAAGTTAACTTACGTTTGCATTTTTATTCCTCGCACTTCGGCGGCCACAAAATCACTATTTGTTGATAAATAATGGGCAACCATTAGTGCATCTATTTGAGGCAGATTATCCGATTGCCCTTTTTCGAATCCTTCATCCATTTCATTAATCGAATATAAATACTAATGACGTAATGCGCTGATGAAAACAAAACAAAATATTGCGAGAGCTCCTTAGCCACTGACCTACTATCACCGCTGGCGACTTGCTACTAAGCGGAGCGTTGTAAAATGACGTCACATGCGGTCACGTGACTGTTAGCGGGACTCGATATTTATGGTAACTTTAAACGCCTGTAAAATGAAAACTAATAGGTATTTTTGACTACAACAAAAACTAGTGAATTTGTATACATACAAGCTTTACTGCAACAAACTTTCAACCGATTTGGCATACCTATTAACATTCTTCAGATCTTAATGTCTAAGTTTTCGGACCAGGTGACAGCCGATGGGGTGGCCCCCAAGAAATCTCTGGTCGAGCAGTGACTTTGCCGGTTTGTACAGTCATAGGCTAGGTGATGGATGGTCACCTCTAGGAAGTGAGGATCCAGGAACTGATTCGTTTATATGAAGATTGTCATAAATATCAGGGGGCACACTATTTTGCCAGAATTTTTTGTGTACCTACTGATAAACTCCAATATCTGGGAGGCTTCAAGGAAGTTACGTCCTCATTCCAACAAGTGTGTTGTCCAAAGCATCCTTCTCGCTGGCTTGTAATGTAGAGGCATTCTATAACCAGGTGAACAAGAGTTTTCTCCCCCTAAAATCTACACTCGTCAGTTTCTGATAAACCTATTCTCATCAATGCTTCCTGAGGCGACAGTGTCCTGTAAGGAAGCCAGTTATGAGTTGTAATTTGTTCTTACTTAATCCAGATATCCTTTGGATCTTGCAGTTTTAATGTTCCGAAGAAGCTTTCTGGAGTTGCAGAAGATTTCGCCAGGGGGTTTCTCTTTTTCCCTCTCATCTCGAAACTCTTTCTTATAGGTACATTTACCTATACCAAAGAAAAGTTTTGGGCCAGTAAATGGTGCTCATGTTCTCTTTCTGGCAAGTGTTTTAGCCTCTTCGTATGCTTTGATTTCCGAGTAATCGGAAAACTAACCGGACTATTTCATTTAGTTTCCTCCTACATATCAACTTTGAATCGATGACATGGATACTCTGTGCTTTGATAGCAGCTCGACTAGCAGAATGGATCGCAATGTTGATTTTGTGATAGTTTATTTCAAGTTCATATCATTCATATTTCGGCTACTAGTATTTCTGCCTGAAAGGCACTCCAGCAGGAGCCTCACGACAGTGCGTACTTGGTGCCTTCCCCATATACTCCAGCGCTAGCTTCCGTTATGATTTGTGTACTATTTTATGGTATTTTCTTTGAAAGTTCGGGTGGACGATTAGAAGTATATGTAATTTCTTCGAATCAATGAGTCTTTATACTTTCTTTGGTGAAAAAATTCAATTTTTCCTACAACTGTCCTACATTCTTGAATGCAGAAGGTATGATGTACTTATTTTTATGGCGTGTAATATACGCATGGCTTGACCGACTGAGCTTTCCCTATACCTTGTATTGATAACGTGCAAGTATCCAATAAAATAATATATATATATATATATATATATATATATATATATAAATATATATATATATATATATATATATATATATATATATATATATATATATATATATATATATATATATATATATAAATATATATCTAGATATTCTATCTTTCTATCTATCTAACTATCTATCTATCATTCAATCTATCATCTATCTATCTATCTGTCCGTCTATCTATCTGCATATCTATCTATCTTTCTATCTATTCATCTATCTGCCGATGTATATCTATCTATCTATTTATCTATCTTTGTATCTATATATCTAACTATCTATCTATCAATCTATCTGACCCGGCAAACGTTATTTAAATTATTAAAATGGCTATTGAAAAATATGGGTTGTTGATAGAGGGGTGAAAATTTGGAGTTGTATGTATTTTTTAAAGCAACATCATAAAAAAATTGAAAAAATAAATTTTGTTCAACAAATTCATGAAAATGTTAATCATTAGGAGTATGAAAAATATATTACGACCTATTCTCAAACCGACTATTGTTATTTTCGTTTGCCATCTTGCAACTCCATTGTGGATCTGTGGATAAAATAAAAAAAATGAAAATCGCGATGCAAAAATAGGGGTTGATCGTAGAAGGGTAAACAATTGAGAGTAATATGAATTTTTCTATTCTAAGTCATAGCAAAATAAAAATGACAATCTTGACAAAAAAATTGAAGTTTATAATTAACAAATAAAAAATAGGGGTTGATCGTAAAGAGGTGAAAATTTAGGATTGTATGTATCTTTGAATGTTGTATCATAAAAAAATAGAATAAAAAATTTTGTCCGAAAAAAAAAAAATAAAAAATTGAAGGGTGGACCTCCCTTTTTTTCCCTTTCGGGGGATGAAAAATAGATTTTGTCGGATTCTCAGACCTAACCGATATGCACACAAAATTTCATGAGAATCGGTTGAGTCATTTCGAAGGAGTTCAACAAATAAAACATAGGGGTTGATCGTAGAAGGGTGAAAATGAAGGGTTTCATGTATTTTTGAATGTTGTATCATAAAAAAAATAAAACAGAAAATTTTGTCTAAAAAATGAAGAACAAATTTAAGGGGTGGTACACCCTTGATTTTAGGGGAAAAATAGATGTTGGCTGATTCTCAGACCTACCTGATATGCACACAAACCCGATTTTTCATTATAATAAAATAATTTTTTCGTGAAACATGAAATCTTGTATGCACCACGTGCGTTAGTAGATTCTTACGTAAATAACTATAGTATCATTTTATACGAAGCACGATTTTGGAAATATCTTATAAACTCTCTGCCAGATATAATTATGAATGTAATGAAATAATCATTTGTAAAACCATAAGATTAATTTTCGTACGAGCTGTTCACAAGCGCATATTTCAAATTTATCTGAGCATACAATTCTTCTATTCTGACGACTAAACATAATGAAAAAATTATTTAGTCATTCCTATGGAACGCTCTACCCCAAGAAGCGTTTTCAGTTTGCTATGACTTGCAGCATTTTAATCCAGTATAAACCACCATTTCTGAAATCATCTCTAGGAGCATCTTGTCCTGAGAATTGCTCATGAATGAAAAAATAATAAAAGCAATCAAGTGAGAATAGTACTTAGGTATACGAAAATAAATTTATTCGGTTATGCTTGGATACCTCTTGCGAAGATACATGAAATATAAGTTGAAATTGTCCATATTCTTTCTGTTTTTCAGCTTCAATGAGTGGGGTACGCGTGATCTTCCGAGTGCTCTTAGTGAAATTAAGAAGATTAATTCCAAAAAAGTACTTTTAGTGGGAATTGAATTTGGGACAACTTCTGCATTCATCTATGGTAGCGAGTATCCAGATGAAGCTACCGAAAATCTCAGTGGAATGGTTTCTCTTTCACCTATAACTGTGCCTTTGAATGCTGGCAATATGTTGAAGATAATGTACACCTACACATTTCCATATTTCATGCAGGTATTCCTATTCAATATTCTGATATTATCATAATCATTTCGGTATGAAAATTGATAGTCAAGTACATAAAAAAGATGAGCTGATAATATTAGGCTTTCTATCATAATTTTCCTCGAACATTTTTTCATCAGCATTAAAATAAATTAAACAAAATAATATGAAAAACAGCGGAGTTTCGTCACTGGGGTCGAATTTTCTGTAAATTTTTGTACGTTTTATAACTCCCCTTAGTCAATTTGAAGGGGCTGTGAAGTTGAGTGAAGCCTTAAAATCCATGAAAAAGCATTAAATCTCTACATTCAGATAGTGGCGGTTGATCAACAGAAATAAAACTTGCCTTGATATCAATTCAATCCGCGTATCAAATTTCAACCATCTACCTCAATCTGGCGACGCCTTGTACGTACGCAAACCTCAAGAGTAAAGAAAAACAATAAATCTCTACAGAAAAATAGCGATGGTTAGAGAAAAAAGTTTTTACATCTAAAAAACACTTTCGTAACATCAATTTAACCTAAGTAAAAATTGTCAAACCTCTAACTCAATTTGTAGTGTCTTCAGGGTTGCAAAAATCCTCCATACAGCCTCCAAAAAGCTGTTCATAACTAACCGGTTTAAAAATATTCTGCTCATCTATTCAAAAATTTTAAGCTCTCATTCTAAATAAATAATAAAGAGTCTCGTTTTTTTCATGAAATGTTAGCAATTTTAAGGTGTTATTGTCTAGTAGTAGCAATTAACACTTTGTTTCAGCCATTTTTGAATAATTTTTACCATGGAGAACTACCTGCTGAACTTCGTTCTATAAGAGCAACTGCATTATGCAGAAAAAGTGGTATAGTGGTAGCACGATTTTGTGATGCGTATTTTCAAATTCCTATAGGACTCGATACAGCACAACAAGACCCAGTGAGTATTAAATCAAAACTGGTAACCACTGAATCATAGAATTTTAATAACTTTCTCTCGACAGTTAAGTTTGCTACAACATGTAGTCGAGGAATTTTTTTTAATCGCTTCGAAATCGAATTTGAAACAAAGTTTACCACCTGAGAACATTTTCTTTTTTTTTAAATTTTTTTTCCAATTTTTTTTTTCGAAATTTTTTTAATTTTATTATTATTATTTTTTAACAGTAAAGCCACGTAATCTGTGTTTTTGGGGATACTGGATGTAATATTGCTGAGGATAATGAAGAATAGGCAGTAATTTATCATCAAAAGTCTTTTTATTTCGAAACTGAGTTGATATCGTCAATAATGTTTTCGTTTGAGTCGTCGAACGGTGCTGCTTTCATGCAGCTCGATCCGGTGCATACATCACACACTCCGGTGCAGTGTAATCCACTCTTTCTATAACCACACGCTGGCACACATCCTTCCTGGCAGTTGCAGAAAATAGTTTTCAGGATGTTTTCTGGGGCTTGTTGCTGCTGAATAGTCACATGCTTCAGATATTGATTATGATATCTCCAACCCCACTTCGTTGGAGATATTTCATTCCCAATCCAAAGTTGTACCTGGATATATACCCTTATAAGATGCTCGGCTGATGCGTCTTCAGTCGGGGGCAAAGCGTGCAACTGCGTCGCTCTGGTATTTTTAGCTGTCGCCTTAATGAAACTCTCGTGCCTAGGTTAAAATGAAAAAAAGGTCCTTAAGATCACAATATCATTACTTTTCAAAGTCAATACCCAATATTAATACACACCTGAATTCGTTAAGCGATTTTTAGATTTTGGGGCTTCATACAATGCGAGAATGCATGTAATCCCCGCATCAAGGAGATTTGTGACGTCCGCATTCTCCACTTTGAATACTTCAGCTGGGCATGAAGATCCGCTCTTCTCTCAAAGACTTTGGCGAAATTGTTTTTGCCTTTATTATAACAAGCTGACGTAGTATCGCATCCGGTCAGTGCATGTATAAATAGTAAGTGTTCTTGGCAGTTAGGTAATTTGTTTTTCAAGCCTTTGGAAGAGAACACTTTCTCCTCTATTTTTCCCTTGTCTGGTTTCAAATAATGTATTTCCTTATTATCAGGCGTGAGCGCAGTAATTGAAAAATCGATGTCTTCAGCTACAACAGCATCATTTTCTCCAACAATATCAATAGTTGTAGCTACGATTAATGTATCTGTATAATTTTCAGCTTGGCGAGGCAAGATATGATCTGCTGTCAGAAACTCCCTTAACATCGAAATGAGGCGTGATTTATTATTGCTGTTGGCTGAAAACTTGTCTTGTGCGATTTTCAAGCACATATCCTTATCAAAAATACAATCCACTGAAGCATTTTCCAGGAAACGGCGATTTATTTTCATAGATCTCGTTTCACCTTCATTATAGCCATCAAAAACGACGACGACATTGTTCCCGTAATTATTTTTCAAGTATCTCACGTAAGCTCCGCAGAGCGAACTCAAAGAGTGCAAACAGCTAAATACCTTGGTCTGACTGTTGACTCTTACCTCTCGTGGAATCAGCATGTCAGGGAAGTAGTAAAGAGGGTTAGCCAAATGGCAGGTATTTTCAGACGAATTGCGTCGACATTAAATGACAGAGTCAGAAAACAACTATACTATGCGTTCGTACATTCTCGTCTGTCCTATTTATTTGTTGTTTGGGCCAGCTCAGCTAGATTCAATTTTGATATGTTGCAGAAGGCCGAAAATAAATGCTTGCGTTCGCTATATGGATATGAGAGACTGACATCTCGTAAAATTATGTATAATGAAACAAATGTACTGCATCTGAGGGAGCTTTTCTTTTATGAAAATGTCTTACTTTTCTCGCCAGAAATAATCATGGTCTGAACAGTTTTTTATATGAGGGATTGTTCTTCTTCAATGGTTTACCTGCTCAGCTTCGTTCTGCTGGAAGTACTGCGGTTTTCAAAAGAAGTATCAAGGAGCATATTGCAGCTCTAGAGATGAATCTTTGGTATAGAATGGGGTATCCTTGTTAGTGTAAAGTGGTGTTTTGGAATTTTCTTTTCTTTCATTTTTCTCGTGAGCGTAATAGAGGTTCAGTTGGTATTACTCAGAACATTATTTAAAATTTTGTTATTTAATAGTATAGTGGCCATCTGGTATTTTGTTTGAAATTGTAAATTTTTTTTGTAGATCTTTATATCGTGCCGTAAGGCAACTTTAAGATCTTAAATAAATGAAGTTATTATTATTATTAAGCTCCGCAGATACTTCCAAACTTTTCCTCCGGTTGCCATTTAACACGGTGTAAAAGCATTCCTCCATCAACAATAAAGACGGATTGTTCGATATTTTTAATACTCCTTGGTATTGACGGGAATACTTCAAGACATGTAGATTTTTCAGTTTTTCACATTCCTGCCTCATCGAAAAGAGATAGCGGATAAGGAGCCAGCTCAAACTGCAGAGAATTTTTCAACTCTTCGCCAGATTTTTTCGAGACGCAGATCCGTTGGTACAGCAGTGAAGGATCAATTGCGACAATATCATCATGGATTTTCATTTTGCTGTGTACAGCCAAGAAAGGAACGACATTATCTTGTCAGGATAATTAGACTTTCTTAAAATTTGTCCATTTTTTTCATCGCCTTGATACCCCCCTCAAAGGCGCCACAGCAATTTATTGTCTCATCCCCTACTACTCCCGTTGCGATGGACATTATAGGACCAGTTCCCGAGAAAGGATTGTGTTGGCTCAGAAATTCCTCAATTTTTTTGATATCCGAGCGGTCTCTTTTTATACGAGCATCGGTGGCGTCAGTATGCTGAAGACTTTTGTCGAAAGATAGATTGCAGAAGTTTTCAATAGCATCGAGTATATCCTTACAGTAGATGGTTCCTTCAACCCACTGATGAATGACGCTTTCCGTAGTACCACGTCGAAAAGGAACACCCTCCAAATTGATAAGTTACTGTCTATTCTTCATTTTCCTCAGAAATATTACATCTAGTATCCTCAAAAACACCAAATACGTGAATTTACTGTTAAAAAAATAATAATACAATAAAAAAATTTCTAAAAGAAAACTTTCGAAAAAAAAAAGCAAGTGTTCTAAGGTAGTAAACTTTGTTTTAAATTCGATTTCGAAGCGATTAAAAAAAAATCATGAAAATCGGTGGAACTTTCCCGGAGTTCGAGCTTCTTGCGTTTTTTCGTCTAAAAATCCTCGACTAATGTAGTTACTGATTATTTGCACAAGCTTGAAACTTTTACGTTCATATTGCATTTGTACTATGTTGAATGTTCAGGAACCTATATTTTGGCTTGATATGGTTAAATCTACCATTTATCAAATGTACAGAACTTCAAATTGGTCATCTAACTTGACTGTCATCAGTTAAGTAAATGTTGGAAAAACCATTATTAAAATAACCTAAAAAAAAAGTAGGTATAACATCAATCAAATCATGAAAAACATTCAAGTAACTTAACTTGAAGTGAATTCAACCATGTGATTTATGTTTTTGCAATTATTCAAATTAACATCTTTTTTTTTTAAGGAAACATTACCTGTTATAGTAGCTCAAAATAAAGATAGCGAACCTGTTCAGAACTACAAGCACATGAGTCAAATTTTGAAAAATAAAAAATTTGCTAAACTGGATTGTGGATCAGAGAGGAATATTGCACTTTATGGTCAACAAACTCCACCCGTATATAATTTATCTGAAATAGGAGTACCTCAATTGTTCTTTCTTGGAGCCAATGACAAATTTGGTACTGTGGCGGTGAGCATGGATAACAATGTTGATTTATCTGTGATTCTAAATTATTATTTTGTAGGATGCCTCTCTGACATATCAACAATTCAGTCGCCAATACCAAAAAAAATTTTACGTTATCGAATATGAAAAGTTTGGCTTAGCGGATTTTGTACAAGCAAAGGATATAAACAGTCTGTTTCACACAAATTTGATTAAAAGTGTTAATGAAGTGGTATTAGCTAAATAAGCATGATTATCATACTGACTTCCATTTTGAATTTAATATGGTGGAAGAACTGCATGGTTGATTTCTGTTGCTATAATATGTAGGTAGATTTCTAATGAAGAAAGAAAATATTCTCCCTACTGACATAAATTGAATATTAATAAATTCGTCACAATCTAACTTGAATTTTTTTTCCTACTTGTTGTTACAAAAAGAAATATATATATATATATATATATATATATATATATATATATATATATATATATATATATATATATATATATATATATATATTTTTTTTTTTTTTCAATCCATGAAAGAACTATATAATACTAAACTATAAGGTAAGGAACAATAAGGTAATGAAAACGTTTAAGTTCATGCACCTAAGTGACTGAACACTTGTGTTGTGCAATTCCAAAAACACATTACAGTGATGTGGACACTTTTCAGACATGTTTGAGCAAAACATCTCAGCAATTTATCATCTAATACTTATACTTATTCTAAAATTTTTATAAAATCTATGTAATTTCGAAAAATAAATTTTTTTGATTCATCTGAAAAACTTTTTAGTCCAGTCATAAGCCTAATCTATATTAGTAAGAGATTGCATGCTTTGGGCAAGGTGTGATTGAAAAATCGATGGCAAATTTCCTTCTTGAATCTTTGGGTCGACAGAAACCCACCAGTACATCCACGGGTTTGATATATAAAACGACTACAATTCCGGAAAAGTTTGTTTTTGAAGGCATGTACACATAAACTATGAAAGTATAGTGTCCGGATATTGCACACATCTTCAGTATAAAGTAGACTGGTGTGATATCTCCTTTGTTTCTTAAATATAATTTTTAGTATAAAGTTTTGAGTAATAATTAGTTTCTTTAATGAGTTCCTGTACATACCTCCCCATACAAAGATGCCATATCGAAGAAGTGATTCGGCTAAAGACTTGTAAATCAGGATAAGTAACTTTCGTGAAAGAAATTCTCTTAGCTGGTAGAATTTGTAGATGAGCTTCCTCACCTTCTTCGACAAATAATCTACATGATCACCCCACTTTAAATGCTTATCAATAATTATACCCAATATATATATATATACTTACTTATATATATATATATATATATATATATATATATATATATAAATATAAATAATAAATAAATATATATATATATATATATATATATATATATATATATATATATATATATATATATATATATATATATATATATATATATATATATATATATATATATATATATATATATATATAATTAGGTGTTATTCTTGGGATAGCAGTAATGAAAAACTCTACTCTTTTTTCTTAAGCTCTAGCTTTCAAGATACATTTATCTCTTCATCAGGAGCAAGAAATTGAGATTAATTCAGAAGATGTTATTTTATGTGACATGAAGGTAAGTTCACCTCTACCAATAATCATTTAAAAACCTCAAATTGAATACGATTGAGTCAGTACAGTTATAAATATAAAATTATAAAATTTCCGGGAAAGCTGGTGATTCTAATGTAGTAAGGTGACGTGACTACATTAGAATCACCAGCTTTCCCGGAAATTTTATAATGTTATATTTATAACTGTACTGACTCAATCGTATTCAATTTGAGGTTTTTAAATGATTATTGGTAGAGGTGAACTTACCTTCATGTCACATAAAATAACATCTTATGAAATAATCTCAATTTCTTGCTCCTGATGAAGAGATAAATGTATCTTGAAAGCTAGAGCTTAAGAAAAAAGAGTAGAGCCTTTCATTACTGCTATCCCAAGAATAATACTTAATTATCTCAACAACTCAGCAAAGACTTCTGTTTTCCTATATATATATATATATATATATATATATATATATATATATATATATATATATATATATATATATATATATATAGGTATATATATATTATTATTATTATTATTATTTATTCAAAAAAAAATAAGGAAGACTACAATACATGAGTAATACAGTAAGTACCTTAGTTACAAAAACATGAATCTATGTTACACGTCCATTAGATGAATAAATAACTAAACGAAAAAATACCTCGAAGGAGATCAAAAGACATCCCAAGTGATCGAGATGCTAGGTTACCACCTTGTTTGAGGATTGATACTATAGTCCTTTCACATCAAGTGAGGTTAGTTTACAAGTACCTATAGGATAAAAATATCCATATTCAAAACTATAAGTATCCAGGACTTTAATAAAATTCTCTATAACGAATATTTCCCTCCTGTCAAAAATCCCTTGTAAATGGAATGCAATTATAGAAAATTACAGCGATAATTGCACTGTAGAAAGCGAAAGAGCCATGCGATAATTGCATTGTAGACCGATAATTGCATTGTAGACCGATAATTGCACAGTAGCATAGTTCATATTACGGTTATTGATGATAAGCTGAGAATTTATGAATTACTAACGCCAGTTTGACAAGTTGAAAGTTTATTCGGAAAATATTCCCCCAAATTACACTCGTGCATCAAAATAACTCTTTGAAAAACTGCATTCGGTCATTTTCATATTTTGGAGAAAGAGCCCGACACCGAAGGTGGATTGCTCTTTCTCCAAAAATGAAAATGAACTCATGCCTTCGGTGTAAAGATCAATTGACCCCACAGCCTCATCTCATGAACATGATTATTAAATCTCACACCGTGAAGATTTCTTCCCTCATGAATTTCAAGGACTACAAAGAATAGCTGTCGGAGATCCATTATTCTGGACCGCTGGAAGAGTTCGCCAGATGGAAATCTCGATGGTTTACTATATATAATTGTTAGAATCCATATTTGGTAAACTTCCAATTTTTCCAAAAAATATCCGCTACACCATCCTATCCCAACAGGCCATAAATTGAAATTGGTTGAACCAGTTACTGAGTATATCGTCCTTTGAAGTTTCTCGTCACAATAAGTCTTCAGTCCTCTAAATTTTTGAATCAACATTCTTCTTCGCAACAAGATCTATTCATAAGGTTCCATCTGAAATGCCTGTCGAAAACAACTTTTAAATAATTTATGGATACATCCAAATATATCACAAAATCGTATTCTATCTCAATCGAATCGTATATTTGTATATATGACAAAGAATATTTATTTGCACTAAACAGGCTCTGCGCATAAATGATACCTAAATATAGGTTATAATGTCTTGGGAAATTCATTTGAAAAATTGATGATTAATCAAATCAACCCTCCGACGGAGCCAGTTTCATGAGACTGCACGAATTTCCATTGATCCTTCAAGGAAAATGTTGGATGGCGCTGAGATTTGTTAACATGTAATTAAAGCTCTTCTTATAAACTATGAGGTGATTATGTGGATTTGAGGTCGTTGTCCACTCGATTGATTACTGGGACCGCTGGTTGAAGAGCGAAACACACAGTCTAGGGTTTGCATCGTGTGTGGCAAGGATGTTAAATTTTTCATCATTCACCATCGGAGGATGAAAGGACATTCCATGTCCACGAGTCTTGAGGATTGATTTGACTAATCATCAATTGTCAAAAATAAATTTTCCAAAATATTATTATCTTTATATATAGGCTGGCAACAAGTTCAAAAACGTATATATATATATATATATATATATATATATATATATATATATATATATATATATATATATTATTATATATATATATATATATATATATATATATATATATATATATATATATATATATATATATATACCACTCTTCGTTTTCTCACCCTATATATATATATATATATATATTTATATATATATATATATATATATATATATACGTTTTTGAACTTGTTGACAGCCTATATATAAAGATAATAATATTTTGGAAAATTTATTTTTGACAATTGATGATTAGTCAAATCAATCCTCAAGACTCGTGGACATGGAATACCCTTTCATCCTCTTTCGTTTCTCACCCTATATATATATATATATATATATATATATATATATATATATATATATATAGGGTGAGAAACGAAAGAGTGAGGGAACTTATAAATGTGGAGAAAACAATTATAGTGGATACTCAACAGAAGCAGCTCATTTGGTATGGACATGTTGAGAGAATGTCAGATCAAAGACAAAGTGGGTACCGAGGGAAATGAAGAAGCGAGGAAGACCAAAGGTTACCTGGATGAGCGGCATACAAAGGGCAATGTCTGAGAGAAACCTGAGGCCAGGAGAATGGGAGGATAGAAGACGCTGGAGACTGGGAACCGGAAGGCATAGGACGTTATAAATCCGGGTATATATATATATATATATATATATATATATATATATATATATATATATATATATATATATATATATATATATATATATATATATATATATATATATATATAAACAAGCCACAAAATTTATTCGAGAAAAATGAACAAACTTTCTTTCAGGAAGACCAGCTTTTCTCCACATAACAAACGTTTCGTTCATGCAATTATTTTCATTGATTAGAAATAAGAATGTTTTTCATGAATTTTCAGTGATAGTAAAATGGTTGAAAATTGGAAATAATAGTTTCTATTGCAAACAGAATACAACAAATTACTCTTATCAGAAAACGTCTGGTACTTCAAAATCACCTCGTACTCAATAAAATTTTTAAAAAAACTTTCTCAAGAAAATGGAGCGATGACGTAAATACAAGTTATATCTTTCACAATTTTCAACTAAATTGAATTTTATCTATTCCGTTTCAAGGAAATTATGTGTAATTAGAAACAAAATATGAAATTGATAACAATAAAGTTTTTTTAGGAATTGTTTTCATTCTTCTCAAAACCTTCTCGATATGCATTTAATAAAATATTCTTCAATTTTATTTCTTATTTATTATAAAATTCATTTGGGCTTTTGTGTGAAAGTATGTAGTTCATGGTCGGATTACTGGAAGCTGAGTAATACCTGCAGACAAAATTTAGATGCGGAATCTGAATTTGTGAGTTATTTTTCATATTTCATTTGAGTTTGAATTAAATGCTTATAGATCAGTAATTTTAAAAGATATTTTAAGTTCGAAATGACGATATCTGAGTCCAAATTTGTTTTATCCTATTAACTGCTTTCTATTTGTACAACACAACTCCAAAAAACGCAAAATTTATATTTTCTCCACGAAAACTCAAGTCTAGACAGAATGGTGAAATAGTTTAGCAACAGCTCATATGTTTCTCAGAAAATTACATTTCAGTATCCTACGATATTGTAGTAGGCCACAAACAATGTCATATTCACGAATGAAATGCTTCCATAATGCTTGAAGCTATAATTTGCAATAATAATTAGCTTTTGAAGAAAACAATTTCGATCACAATCTTTCAAGAAAGAGGAAATTAATATGTCTTTTGTCTTCAATCAATCCATCAATACTTTTTTTTTTCACTTGTTCAGCAATAACTCCACCAAAAAATTATTTAAGAGTGCAAAATTATAATTATTAACAATCATTTAACTGAAAGTTATATTCACATATTTATATATATATATATATATATATATATATATATATATATATATATATATATATATATATATATATATATATATATATATATATATATATATATATATATATATATATATATATGTATATATATATATATATATATATATATATATATATATATATATATATATATATATTATTTATTCATTTGATAAATCAATTCCTCCATTCCTAAAAAACCTCAACCAATATTAACTAAGTATGGAAAGAAAAATACTGTTGAGAAAATTAATTCTGCTAAATACATAAGTAACTGAAGAATTTTAATTATTTTGACAAAAGCATATGCATTATAGAATCGTCTTGAATGTGCTTGAAGCTATAATTGGTAATATTAAACATTCAAATTATTCCACTACAAAAACTAAGCCATTTCTTGAATTATAGTCAGAAATTATCAGAAGATGGGGAAAAGAAGTTGAAACATACGAAGTGCTTACTTATGATGGTTATTTCATAACTTTATTCCGTATACCTGCCGAAAGTACACGAAGTAATCCAGTTTTACTTTTACATGGCATTTATATGAATTCTTTGGCATTAGTAAATAGGGGAAATAAATCTATAGGTAAGTATAACTACTCAAAGAAAATAATATCGAACATTTGAATTAGGAAGCGGATTAATAATGTATCGATTTTCACAACTTAACCAAATGAACTTTACCAAATAACACTATATCATAGATACAAGGGTCGACTACTACCCTTAGGCGAAATTAGGGCCCATGATACGTAAATGAACTCTACGATAGATCTTATTCAAGCAAAAATTTTGACTTTCCATTAATGAAATAACCCTCATACACAGATGAATTTGTTGATAAGTTTTCAAGTGAAAACTCAACAGACTGACAGTATATACACTGCGGTTTTTGACAAACTTATTTTCGCAGCGAAATAGGATTTTATAGTGCACTATTTTATTTTATTTATTACACCCTATAACATATTATTTAAATTAAATCATATTATACAGGGTGTCCCATTTAAAAGTGTCCCCCCTCAATAACTCAACAACGAATCAGAATTTGTGAAAACACTCAGACAGGTCGATTTTTGATGATAGGGGGACATGATCTGGGATACAATGCTTGTTTCTACTAGCAACCCCCTAGAGAGGGTTGCAACCCCATCAGGAATTTGAATATGGAAAGTGGGTAGTTTTGTAGCACATATGTATGCATGGATTCAAATTTGTATGAACCTGCAGTTAGTGTTCTATAAGTGAATATTCACAAAATTACAGGGTGTTTTTTATGGAATTATGGCACCGATGAAACTAAATGAAACAGAGATGTTCTAATTGATAGTAATTTAATTTCTATTGAAAGAAAAATATTTTTAACAAACAGTATTAGTAAAAATTTACCGCAAATGCTGAAATTGCTCGCCATTAGATTGCATGCAGCGATACAATCGTTCTTCAAAATTATTTCGTACATGCTGTAGCATTTCAGGAGTAATGTTACGACATTCTGCCACAATTCGTGCTCTTAGGTTGTCTTATCTGTAACTCTGCTTTTATAAACTTGTGATTTCAAGTGGCCCCAGAGAAAAAAATCTAGAGGTGTTAGATCCGGCGATCGCGCAGGCCACTGGGCCCCTTCAGCCTATTCAATGTTCAGGAAACCTACCACTCAGGTACTGTCTCACCTCCGCTGCAAAGTGCGGAGGAGCTCCGTCCTGCTGAAAGCGTAACTCCTCTTCTAAAAGGTTTCCATCTGACTCCAAAGCGTCGGTGATTAGAAGATCAATCACGTTTTCGAGCAAACCCAGATACACATCGCCAGTGAGATTTCCAGGAATGAACACAGGACCAATCAAGTGATCTCCCAAAATACCCATCCAGACGTTGAGTTTTTGTGGGTGTCGAGAATGTTGCTCCCTAAAGAGGTGAAGATTTTCATCGGACCAAAACCTACAATTATGTTTGTTGACGTTTCCGTTAAGGAAAAAGGTGCATTCACCCGAAAAGCACACGTTGTACAAAAACGCAGGATTTGCAATAATTTCTTGCGAAATTATTTGGCAAAATTCCATTCTCCGATCACCATCATCTTCGTTCAGTTCATGAATAAGTGTCATTTTATAAGGATGGAACTTAGCCAGCTTCAATATTCTGTGGACACTTCCCCTCGAATATCCATTTTCCTGTGAGAACTTTCTAACACTTCCGCATTGTTCCCGTTCAGCCATTAGTTGACCAATTACGGCGACTTGATCATTTTCACCCGTAACCGTACGAGTGCGATTATGTTTTTTGTTTGCAACTGATCCTGTTACCTCAAATTTATGTACCAACTGAATGATAAATGAATGATAAACATTTTTATCAGGATGTCGTTCATTAAAAATCTCGCAGTAGTCCTAACACAGTCATTGTTCTGGAAATAAATTTTCAACATTTCCTTTCTCTCCTCCAACGTGTAAACCATTTTGTAATTTTTATTAAGAACTGATAAAACGCACCTCTAATAATTCTGCAATACAGAAACTGAAACGAAATTTTCTGAAATCAATAATCTCTTTGCGTATGGCCTGGCAGTGCAGATTCTGATAAGCATGAAGAGAAAAAAGGCATTAAACACTTCTTAATTACCTTATTGTTTGTTTTTGCTTCGTCTTGGAACGAAAGATAATCACGGTTTTATCGCTGCATGCAATCTGATGGTGGGAAATTTGAGAATTTGTGGTAAATTTTTACTAACACTGTTTGTTAAAAATATTTTTCTTTCAATAGAAATTATACGATCAATTAGAACATCTCTGTTTCATTTAGTTTTATCGGTACCATAATTCCATAAAAAACACCCTGTAACTTTGTGAATACTCACTTTATAAGAACACAAACTGCAGGTTCATACAAATTTGAATCCATGCATACATTTGTGCTACAAAAGTACCCACGTTCCGTATTCAAATTCCTAGCAAACCCCTCTCCAGTGGGTTGCTAGTAGAAACAAGCATTGTATCCAAGATCATATCCCCCTGTCACCAAAAATCGACCTGTCTGAGTGTTTTCACAAATTCTGATTCGTTGTTGAGTTATTGAGGAAGAACACTTTTAAATGAGACACCCTGTATAGTGTAGAATCCTTCATAAAATGGGGTGAGTGGTAGATTTTTTGCTTTGTGGTTGCAATACACTTGAAAATTGTTATTTTATGTGACAGACACTCAATTTTGACTTGGTTCGTCTCAGTTTGAATTACTTTTATATATATATATATATATATATATATATATATATATATATATATATATATATATATATATATATATAAGAATTATTCGTGTTAAACGGAAAACACGCCCGTGGTTATAAAATTAATTAAACTAATCAAACAAACCTCCTAGCGGAGCTGGTTATAAGAGTTCACCAAGCATCGAAATATCAACATCTACCCTAGACGGTAATTGTTCGAAATGTTAATTTGTTTATCACAATCGATGGAAATTGATAGACAGACTGTTTCGCCCTTATCGGGGCTCATCAGTATCATCCATCCACCGAGAGTGATAACCAAAGTAACATTTCAAACGGTCATACATATTTCTTCTAGTAACTCCATGACATATAAATATGACTCAGCGCAACCAGTCGGAAACAATTGAACCACATCTTTCAGACAGACGAAAACATTTCGGCAACGAGAACTAGTACGTCCGGAACACCCGAAACAGTCTGTCTATCAATTTCCATCGATTGTGATAAACAAATTAACATTTCGAACAATTACCGTCTAGGGTAGATGTTGATATTTCGATGCTTCGTGAACTCTTATAACCAGCTCCGCTAGGAGGTTTGTTTGATTAGTTTCAAATAAATGTCCTAGTTCACTTAATTATATATATATATATATATATATATATTATATTATATATATATAATATATATATATATATATATATATATATATATATATATATATATATATATATATATATATATATATATATATATATATATATATATATATATATATATATGTATATATATATATATATATATATATATATATATATATATATATATATAATATATATATATATATATATATATATATATATATATATATATAAAACCATATTTTTCTTGAAGATTTTCAAACTATAAATACTTGATAACAGTTGGAAATTTAAATCTTACATTGTGAGAAGCACTATACTAGCTGTATATATATCGAAATGTGTCGAACGATTAAACGAATAAAAGTTCAATCTGTATTTTGTTTAACATATAGAGCAAATATTTTAATGCTTTGCTAGATCTTTATCAACATTCAATAATTTCCAAGAATTACAGAAGAAGAATGTGTGAATGTGTGTTTCGTTAGAATAGGTCAGGTGAGAAAATTTTGTTGAAAAATTTCAGCGACAGTACTAGATCTTGTCTCATACAGTAGAAAACTTTTTTTCGCTCGATACATGTATTATTACACATACGATGATATCTGAGTTAAATATAACATCCAACAAATAAAACTTCCATGGTGTGATTGATATTCTTATTGCAGCTTATCAATTTGTGAAAGCGAATTATGATGTATGGTTGATTAATTTCAGAGGAACGAAGTATAGCAGAAAGCACTTATCATTGTCAGTCAAGGATGAGCAGTACTGGAATTTTGGGTAATTCTAGCATAGGTGTTAATGTTTCTTTTCTTGACGCAGGTGAATTGAATGTTATGACATTAGCCTGTGGGAGTTTCAACTCATGATATATATATATATATATATATATATATATATATATATATATATATATATATATATATATATATATATATATATATATATATCAAATCATGAAAGTTATACAAGTTGACCATGGTCAATTTAATATACTACATAAAGTGGACCAGAAATATTCTTCAATAATTTAAATAATCTAAATGTCAAGAAGTCTGTATTATCGAGACGGGATTCTGCATTTTCGAAAGAAGCGGTGAATTGCTGGTTTCCAATATCCTTGGGGGGAGAGGGCGATCTACGTTTTTATCCAGATTGTAGTCCCGACCGCGATTTCTATTGGAGAACAATTAGTAATTCAATTGTAAATTCACTCCGAGTCACATGAGCTGGATGCAGATTTTGAGTCGGAGCGACTTGACGTTTTCTATAATTCACCGTTGTATTGTGAACGTAGAATACATATAACTAGTGCCCTCGGAAATTTGTTTAATAATTTTTTGAATTACTGAAGAATTATCCTTGTTCACTTTATGTAGGTAATATATATATATATATATATATATATATATATATATATATATATATATATGTATATATATAATGTATATATATACATATATATATATATATATATATATATATATATATATATATATATATATATATATATATATTTATATATACATTATATTGTCGTGGTTTCTTAGGTTTTTCTAATCACGCTGCTCTAATTTGAGTTAGGGAGTTAATATTTTGTATGTAAACAAGAACAAAAATAAGGGGATAATACGGACGGAGCTCTGCTGCTCACGCATGTTTTATCATTTTCATTTTTCATATGAGGAAATTGAATTGAATTTTCAGTTTTCACGAATGGGGTGTTTTTGATATCAAAGCCGCATTAGATAAAATAGGTATACTAAACCCAAAGAAAGTGTTGGTTATAGGAATGGCTAATGGCAACACTGCAGCTTTCATCTATGCCACAGAACATTCTGCTGAAGCAGCTGAAAAACTGAGCGCAATGGTTTCGCTTTCTCCTATAACGGCACCCCTTAGTTCTGGTTTTCTAATAAAGTTGTTCATTCAGACATCCCCGTTTATACTGAAGGTAATCATCAATATTTCTCTCATTATAGTATAAGCCAAGCCAACTTGCTGATTTCAACGAAATATTTTAACAGTTTTAACCGAATGATCGGCGATTGTCATACGAATTTTCCACTAGTTCAGGAAAGTAAAGGAAGTCTGGCAGCATTTCGTTTTATTAGTATGCGGGCAGTGCTGGTACATACTGCTGGTGCATACATTTTACTGCAGTGCAATTATGTCTCATAGCGTTCAAGTCGTCTACTCGTGTTTTTGGTGCTCCTTTGTTATAAACCTCCCCCATAAAGGAATCCGGTTTCGCAAATCGAAATAGATACTTGAAGTTTCAAGGCTTATGGTGTATTTCGACTTGTGTTATTTCTGTAGAAAAGTTTCGTTTTTGAGGCATTTACTCCATAGTTAATGCCTAAATGCTTCCCGTTTTCTTTTTAGGATCACATCACAGATACATGCAATTGTTTACTTCTTTGGAATCTGCAAGTTGACTACGAATTTTTTGCCCTTTCCCAACTCGTACTGTTGTTCTCAAGCTGCTTTTTTGCTACTATTTTACCTATTAATTACATGTGAAAAGAGAGTAGGTAATAGGTTCGTTGATAAAAATTTACTTTTTAATAATCTTTCAATATCAATCATCATGTCAATATTTAGTATGATTTTCAACGATCAATTAAAAATTTCAAAAGATTAAATTTGAAATTCTTTGAATATTTAAATATCGTACACACTATATAGGTTATTTTTTCACTCATTGCTCCATATTCTGTTTTTTGTTTTGGTCCTTCGACTGCTTCTGCAATGTGAGTTTGCAGAATTTATATTGGAGCTGTAATGTGCTCTATTCAATTTTGAATGTCGAGTTATTTTTGCTGATTGATGATAAAAACTTGTCCTTCAATATTCATTAAAACAGGAATATAGAAAATGAACATATCCAGAAATGAATATATTTTTCACAAATTTTTCGAGTTTTCTTCAATTATTCGGTTACTTATGAAAAATATACGTTAGCATTTTTTCGAGATATATTCAAACAACGTTTAAGCCAGCTGTCAAATATTTCCATCATGGAGAAGTTCCGCCTATTCTTCATACTATACGAGCAAGTATTATATGCAGAAAACTGGGCATTTGGATTGCAAGACTATGTGACATTCAATTTCTACTTCTAACTGGACTGGATATAGACCAACAAGACCCTGTAAGTATTGAAAGGATATCGAGATCTTCAATATATCGAAAATTTTGACTAGTAATATTATGATGAAATATTTTAGGAGATTATAACTGCACGCAAATCTTCAATTAACTAATAATGAAATTTCATAGATATAGAAACATCTTCAGTAGACTGATATCGATTGTGACATTTCCGGTTATACAAGAGGGAGTTGGTCAACTTGCTTATTTTGAATAGAATATTCTATATATTATTACATGTTTTGATTTCACGCAAGATTCTAGGTAGATTTTGTGAATTTCTTCTTATCCCAAGTCTAAGTATTTTTGACATATTCACCTTTTTTTGTCAAAAATATCGTTTGAGGGTCCTTAAATACTTTTCAATTTTTCCGATAAGAAAGCTTTAAAAATTCAATTTATTTTGGATTCCTCTTCGAAAAGACTATATAATAGATTATTTATATTATTCTAATAATCATTAATACAGCGCGCTCAAAAAATGAAAAATAAGTTAATAAAATTGCCAAATATAAATTTTTCCAGATGGAACCCCCTGAACTATTGATTCTATGTCAATAAGCTTTAGAAAAGCGTAAGTTCATGAACCATTGTTAACGATGAAAATAATAAATTAGAAACGAAATAAAAACATTAATTTTTAATACATTTGTACTAAATTTTATTACATGCGTCACCATGTAATACATGAAGTACAATTCTATTAAAGTCCGAAGAAGCCCTGGTAAAGGCGAAAAGTGGTTCACAATATAATACTAAAAATCTGTTGAAAACAAGTGAATTCGTATAAAGTGCCTTTCCTTTGAAGGTACCTATTTAAATAATTTTCATTTGATGAAACACTTAACAAATGTGTGTTTTTTTCTTTTTAGGAAACCCTTCCTGTTACAGTTGCACAAAATAAGGATAGTGAACCATTGAGGAACTTCTTACATTTAAACCAAATGCTCAAATACAAGAAGTTTGTGAAATTTGATTTTGGGAAGGAAAAGAATATGGAACTTTACGCGCAACGTGATCCTCCTAATTATGAAATATGGAAGATTAAAGTACCTCAAGTATTTTTCTTAGGAAAGAATGATAAACTTGGTACTGTAAAGGTAGGTAAAGCAAAACTTAAGGTCTTGCTAACTGTCATGAATACCACCGTTCAAAAGATTTTTATTCATCAAGCCAGGGTCGAATTTAGGAAGGGGCAACCGGGCTGCAGCTTCAGAGCCTCCACAATTTATAGGGACCTCCAAAATACACATATTCACGTGAAATTTCCCCGTCAGAACTAGTTTTTAAAACGAAAATTAACTGAAACTACTCAGTTTTTACACACTAATCTCAACTTCTTTCTTAGAGATAGTACAAAATAAAACAATATTGAATCTTTGACCATGTAACCTTAAAAGGTGGTGGTTTTCAGGAATTGTTGAAATAATTTAACTAAAGTTAAAAGTTATTTTGGACCTTTTTCTTCCTTGGCACTAATTTACTACTCATTAGTAATATTTTGATCTCAACTAATACAAGACTTTTATTGGGATTGACTGTCTTGCAGACTTGTAGAAAATTCTGCAGTGAGTATAAAAAAAGGTAGAGTTGAATGTGAGTAAAATATGATAAACCACCTTCAAAAAGAGATCTTCAGCATACAATTTAATGAAAATTATAATTTGTCAAAGAAGTCATTGTTATAGTAAGTGTAACAATTTGAATAACTTGGTATTTGTGAGTATCAAAGAAGTTGACCCTCTTTAAGAAGTTCTGGCTGACACGCACAGCAAATTGGTGTATAGTATTTGAATTTATGTAAATGGAGGCAATGGCTGCAGAGCACCTGCGGCTATAATATCTGAGTCGGCGGCCAGCCTCCGATGTTCTAGAGAATGAAGGTGAGCGGTCAATGGCGGTTCATCTATTAGCCGCACTCTGCATCATTGCTCTTTTTTGAATTGAATCAATCAGATGCAAGAAGTGATTAGGTGCTGAGTTTCGAGCTTGGGGGCAGTATTTCAATGCTGGATGAACTTGAGCCATATAAAGCAACAATCGTTGCTTTGACATAAACAGATTTTATCACGAAAAAGATAACTAAACTTCTGAGCAGAATACCCAGCAATGACCTAGACATGTTGGTGCCAGTTGAAAATATTTTTGCACTACGTATATATTACGGATTAGCTAGAATCAATGTGTTGATTTTCAGTGAATATCATTAATGTAGAATTGTATTGTTATAAATTATATATTTCATTTATAGGATGCTACTGACACATATCAACATATCAACGAAACTTACCGGAAGGGCATACATATCGTAGAGTTTCCTAAATTTTCACACGAAGACTTTTTCCAAGCGAAAGACATTAATGAAATTCTTCATGAACCGATGATGAAAGTTATTGTCAAGCTAGTACCTCCTGTACCACCGTAAATGAATGAAGGGAATTATATTCGGTTGACTTATGAGTTCAACAAATTATCTAACAAATAAAAATGGACTTAAAAAAACCGTATTTCATTTCACTGCATGAAATTTCTTGAAAATTGCATTTTTTCCATTTCATTGATAAAAAAAAATTTATTGGGAAATATTCGTAAGTAATTGCACATGTGCATCAAAATTACCGATAATTTTGCATGACAGCGTGTTGTCAAAAAACTGCATGAGTTTCATTTCTCCAAAATATGGAAATGACCGAATGCAGTTGTTCAAAGACAATACGCTGGAATGCGAAATTATCTGGTTATTTTAAAGTACGACTGTAATTTTTGGGAATATTTCCTGAAGATGAACATGGTTTTAAAATAGGAATTACCATAGATAGGTAAGATGCAATTATCGCTAATTTTCGATAACTGCATTCCATTTATATGGGGTTTTTGACAGGAGGGAAATATTCATGAAAATAGTGAATTCTTCAAGTAGATTGCAAGACAAAATAGTTCTTCAAAGACTTTCAAAATATGCAAATACAAATGAAGGAAAACATTACACCAATGATCAGATGTAGTTATATTTACTAAACTTGCTATATCAATATAAATCATAGGTGTATAAAATGAATATGAATTCAAAAAATTCGTATTTCATTATTACATAAGGCGGCTTCATGGAAAATATAGCGTTGCTATGGAAAATTAATGGGTAATTTGGAATATTTCATTATCACTTCTATTTTTTGTATCGTTTTCCACAATTTTTGTGCATATTCGATTTTTTATAATTTATAAAAGGAATGTTACTAACAACATATATTTTTCTATGCTTAGAATTCAATTCATAGCAAATTTGGTTTGTTTTTTTATACTTAGTTCAAGATATTTAACATGTAGTTCGAAAGTTTTAGAATATGGTAAAGAAATATATTCTGAATTCAATGATTTGTAGTCATAATTAAGTCTCATACCTCCAAGCAATTATCTAGAATCTAGATAAGTAATGAATATAACGAATAAGAGATCTAGGATCTAGGAAAATAAAGGTTCAAACATTTGAATATAAAATGAAAGGTTCGTATTTCATTTCACCCTAAAATATGTGTGAGTGTGGCGGGCTGCATAAGTTATGAGGAGGAACTACTTCAGCCGGATCATAGAATACGCTCATTTTATGTACTCAAATATTTTGGATTGATAAAGCCTATACTTGATCTAAATTGATTAACATATTAAAACAATGGTCAATTTAAACAATGAACACGTTTATTATATAAAATACATGCGTCATGCGTATTTTATCTAATACACGTGTGAATTGTTTTTATTAACCATCGTTTTAATATACTCAAATATTGGCGTGACTGCATAATTTATGAAGAGGAGAGTTGGGGTTGAGAGGATGAATACTGTCTCAGTATTTGCATTTGCGAGTAGTGACTTTCATCTACGAGGGAACCTCTGAGAAGAACTCATGTCTGACCAGTCGACCCTGTACTTTAGGTATAGACGAACACGTTTTGTATTGAAAGGTGTAAACAGATAAAGAAAGGTGATGAACGAATTTTGAAGAATATGTTAGGAAGTGATAAAATTGAGTAGGGCTCATGTCACAATGAATAACTCTACGTTTTAAGATTTCTTATAAATAGCCTTATTTTTACTCGTTCATCAGACCTCGTATTACAGGCATGTAATACGTGTGGTCACTTGATTGTACGGGTGGTCACTTGACTGCAGGTATATGATGCAAAATTATAATTAAAATCATATCTGAAATGGTACATCTTTCGACATACGCCCAAGTAACAATTTGAAGACAGTTTCTATTTCTTTAGGTTTTAAAAATGTTTTAATATGTTCAATAAATCGACATAGGATTTAAAGTAACCTTGAGATGAACTAAAAGTTCTTAAAGACCACTTTTTCTTTAACAAAGAATTTAATGCACTCTTTAAATCAAAATAAAAAGGCTATTTGCTCTTAATGTCTTATTGATCTTATACAGGTTTTATGTTACTTTTAACATTGGCTATTTTAAAACTAATTTGCTATTATTAAGAATTAAATAGCAAGTCGGTTTTAAAACAATCCGTTCTGGGAAAAATAGTTTTAATGCAGTTTTATGGAGAACCCTTCTTCTATTCTCTAAAACCCATTAGAAACACTATTTTATCCTAAGACAATACATTCAATATAATACCACATTAAATCCAAAAACATAATTTTTACCTTTTAATGAGTACATTAAGAGTATTATTAAGTTTAAAGGTTTTAATTTAGTCAATTTGGTTAAAAGAAATACCTTTTGGTCTTTGGACGACTTCATTAAAACTAATTAAATATCCCCTCCACATTCAGATGAAAGTGGAGGGGATGTAACTGAGAGAAGCTCTTTTCAACCAGTGCACGAAAACCATAGTGCAATTGAAACCAGCGTTACTTATAAAGATTGTCCTTTCACTTCATCTTTCAATCCGTTTGATTATGAAAGTAATGCCTGGGAATTACAGGAAGAAATCTACGAAAACGACGATCAAATTCAAAATGAATTTCAAAACGACAATGAGCTCATAAAAAATCTGCTTTTCTGCGGAAGAGCTTAGAGAATTGGCAATCCTTTCAAACATGAGCCAAGGCACTGTTAAACAATAATACAACTCATTAATAAACGATTTCCAAAGACTATTCTTGAGCAAGATACGCGAAAAAAATTTTTTTTAGGTTAGGATTCCATTTGAGCGTAAGACCACTTTAAATCAATAAGGTCACAATTTGAACATATTGAAGCATATTGGTTTTGAAAGGAAACGTAAACAGACTCCTGTGGGAGTGATTGGATTTATAGTGGTAAATAAAACGCTGTTTTAAATCTTGTGAGATTTGAAACATTTAATAAATGAACAATTAGTTTTAATCAAGATCACGCCATGTTTAACTACAATAAAGACTCCGCCATTTTGGACTTTTTCAATAGTAAACGAAAATAATATTATTATTCAAATAATTGCGTCTTTTATCTTCTTAAAAAACTGAAGAACGGTATGTCGAAATATGCCATTTGATTAAAAAATGCATTCAGATCCTTAGATGCAAAATAAAATTGGATGATATTTTTTCAGTATTTTTCAAATATGGGAAAAATACATTAAATGAGTGGCGCTCGAGTTATGTTGAAGTATTTTATTACTTTTTATCAGAAAAGTGCCATTCGTTGGTGAATTTTTCACCATAATAGGTTGCTTTCGAATGTTATTTTATGATATGCTTAGCATAGGTATACGGTTTAAAATATTACCACTCTGCCGGCCATCATGCAAACTCAAAAGGTGTCGAGTGTTAGTAAACAAAATAAAACTCTTTCAGGATTCATTAATTATTTTTAAGTTAATTTAGTCCGCGTTGACACATTTTGAGAGCAAAATGTCAGATAATAAGTTTTAATTTATGTATTTGAAGTGGCCTTGAAGAACCCTTTAAGAATATAGAATTAAAACTTAATGGTTTTAATACAGTTTTGAAATTTAGTCTTGAAGGCCTTTTTAGTATGGACCCTTTTTGGCTAGAAGCTGCTTTATGATGGTCTCAGGGATGTCTTGAAGATCACTTGATTTTATTCAAAATTTTATTGTATAGTTTTAAAGCGATCTTGAAGATCGGAATAAGAGCATTGATGTTACTTGATGGGCGTGATATAAGAGTTTACCGGATTTCACCTTTAACGCATGAAAATTTATTTATAGGTATCTTGTACAGAAAAATATTCCTACGTCCTACAGTATTATGATATAATTTTTTGTATGAGAAGTTGCATAGCGCTTGATTTGTTGAGGTTGCTGTTGTATGTGTATGTAACATATATACCTATACATGCATCAACTGTTGCCAGTACACCCTAATATATGCGGCGTAAACTCCAACTATAATTTTAATAACATAATAAATAATATAAAATATAGAAGATATATGCAACTTATCAAATATATACTAAGTAACAGACAGCTGTTCGTTAATTCAATTCATAATAATAAAATAAACCGCGTCCAAGTGTTTTTCAGATTCTTTCAATATTTCATTAAGTTAAATCACTTGATTATTTTGTTTATTGCGCACAAATAAAAGTATCACTAGATATAAATACCTATACATGCATCAACTGTATACCCTAATATAAGTGTCGATATACTAATACCTAATCTCGAAGTGAAAGATGCGCATAGTACATTGCGCAAAGGAACGTAACATTTCACTTTTAGTTAACGCTTGAATTTACTCCTCATACCGTGGGTTAAATATGAGAATCGCTTCTTAAGGAGTAATCTTCAGAAATACTGAATTGTTTTCAATAAATATTTTCATAATTGACTTGCTTAAGAATATCCATCCGTAGAAATTTAAATTGCAATAGGCTGCATCGAAACTGCTACATATGAGTGGAAACTTGGGAAAATCGGCGTAAATAACCTCGTTTAAAAATATTAAAAATTAAATCCAAACTACATCTTTAGGTGACTAACATAAACAAATATTAATATTATTTAAATTTCTAAGCAATAGTGAAAATTGAAAAAGTATTTCAGTTGGTTTGAAGTAGTGGAATAATGAATATAATACTGGTAAATATTTGAGAAGATAATTATTTTTTTGTTGTAGAATCAGAAGTAAATGAACATGAAAAATATAAAGAAATCAATTTCTGGACAGATTCTCAACAACCAAATTTCAGAACAAAAACATTTTTGTTTATGAATGTGAATTGAGAAAGAATATTCAAATAATGAAATTGATATTGAAAAAATTGTATTCAGTTTTTTGAAAATTATTTTAACAGCAGTAAGGGAATAAATATATGGAAAAGTTCTAGAAAAAGAGAAAATCATCAAAGCTCAAATTCGAGTCGATGTCTCTTCTAGGATTTTGTGAAACTACGGGAAATCCAGACACTGTCACAGACTTTGTGCCTTTTGGAAATTTGAACAAACTTTGTTCTCTCCTTTGTAGAATCACTTCTTGAACTACAGAAATATCAAAATTAATGATAAAAACCACAGCTCTTAGGCTTCTCTGCCTAACTGATGAGACCAAGAAAGGTCGAAAGCTAAAATGGGATCAATTACAACATCCAAATGTGATGTTCACACGGATAGTAGACCCGTTCGTAACCCAGTTTGCCAGCAGCAAAGATTTCAGCAATGGAAAATTTGACAAAGTTAGAGAATTTCGCAAAATTCTGCGTTTCTAACCGTAATCTCCACATCCGCTGTTTTCACCGCGAAGCAAAAATACTACTTATCTCAGGGTACTTTCCCTGACTGAAGATGACGAACGTAAGTCAAAATAAGCTAAACAATACAGTGTTTTTCATAACACAAAGAATGCTTTTGCTTCGCGGTGAAAACAGCGGATGTGGAGATGACGGTTAGAAACGCAGAATTTTGCGAAATTCTCTAACTTTGTCAAATTTTCTATTGCTGAAATCTTTGCGGCTGGCAAACTGGGTTACGAACGGGTCTACTATCCGTGTGAACATCACATTTGGATGTTGTAATTGATCCCATTTTAGCTTTCGACCTTTCCTGGTCTCATCAGTTAGGCAAAGAAGCCTAAGAGCTGCGGTTTTTATCATTAATTTTAATAAATATATGAACACATTCTTCATAAAAATTAGGCATTCTTTGAATTGTTATGACAAGAAGTGTTTTGTGACACAGAATATTCTACAGGGATGACAGTTTCCATTTCTTTAAATTTTTGCTCAAATATTAAATAATGAAAAGCATGACTGAATCAATCTTGTTTTTTTTTTAGTTGAAAACCTTGAAACTTCTTTGAAATCAGAGATTTTTTTTTGATAGTAAATTTATTCTTTAAATTAATATCAATGTCTAATGATGATGTTCACCTTATTTTGATCTATGAATGTTCACCTTACTTCGATCTATGAATTATTATAGACTGAGAGCCAGCGTGCCGCAGACTTACGGTATAGTAGCAAAATCCTTATTAATACAAGGTATACTATTTCACGTGCCGTAGGTGAAATGGGGATTCACTATTCCCATCGAGGGTTCCTTTGGGTGTGCCCAGAATTCGAAAAACATAAAAATTTAATCTGAAAACGTGATCGCAGATTGTCTGCCGTTTTAATATCTTAGAATATATACATTTTTTATGAAAAAATATAACCGCAGAAACTTCTTCCGGTTCCTACTATAATATATAGAATTTCAAAGCTGCGAAAATTTTGACAAATTTGCGTTATTTCAGCAAAGCTAAAAATTATATATGTTATTAATATTATTATTACATACACATATTCAAAAAACCAGACAGTTAGGTCGGTTCTGAAAGCCAGGCAGACCACATAATATTTTCTCTGTCGTGCTAATGAAGGCGCACGATTTTGACTCCCTCGCTCTTACTGGGAATGTATTAATATATGTGAATTTTTTTTTAATGTTACAATTTATTTCTCTTGTTTTCAGTCATATAGATATAATTCCTTATAAAGAAATGAACAATGTTTTTTCAATTTCACTAATAATGATTTTTTTATTTATTTTGTTTCAATCAATCGTGTAACTTGAAACGGTAATACAGAATGAATAAATTAAAAATAAGCTACAAAAATGTCAAGATGAATCATTGTTCCTCGTCAGAACTGCAGACTTCCGTTGATTCTATGCAACACTCAAAATCTTCCAAGTTTTGAGTTCTAACAAAAGTACTTCCATACTAGTTACTTGCGAGATGAAGACTGAAGAGTCAAAATCGTGCGCCTTCATTAGCACGGCAGAGAAAGTATTATGTGGTCTGCCTAGATGTCAGAACAGACCTATCTCTCTGGTTTTTTGAATATGTGTATGTAATAAAAATATAAATGACATATATAATTTTCAGCTTTGCTGAAATAACACAATGTTGTATAAAATCTTCGCAGCTTTGAAATTCTATAAATTATAATAGGAATCGGAAGAAGTGTCTGCCATTAAATTTTTACATAAAAAAAGTAAATATTTTAATATATTGAAATGGCAGACAATCTGCGATCACGTTATCAGATTCAATTTTTATGTTTTTCGACTTCTGGGCTCGCCCAAAGGAACCCTTGATAGGAATAGTAAATCCCCATTTCACCTACAGCAGGTGAAATAGTATACCTAGTATTGATAAGGACTTTGCTACTATACCGTAAGTCTGCGGGACGCTGGCTCTTAGACTAAAGGGTATCCGCACAACGAGCCTGGATGGTCGCTGGTAGCCTAGCTGGTCGCCTGGCTGCAAGAATTATCTTCGTAGTTTCTTATGGGGTACCGTATGTGCGCGAAGGTCCGGACGATTGTATGCTAGCGGGCTACCTCGCTGGTAGCTGGAAGAACAACATTTTACATTCTACCAGCTACCAGCGACCAGCGTGCGAAATGGATATGAGATGGTGTTGCCGCAGAAACGAATGTGGATCTATGACCAGCTACCATCTACCGGCTCGACGTGCGAGTATCTAGCGGTTTTACTCTACTAGCTAGGCTACCAGCGACCAGCCAGGCTACCATCCATGCGCGTTGTGCGTGTACCAAAGACATTACACTGGATGTCTTTGGCGGATACCGTAAGTCCTACTGGATAAATTGAATTTGATGTATTGCAACACAAATTAATTTCAACCTCCTCCACCCATCGCAGCTATTTGAACATCCTGTATCCAAAACCAATTATCACCATATTTATATCAAATACCAGATTTATATTCTGAAACAAACTTATTTCTAATTAAAATCTATAAATATTCACCTTGCAAAGATATTGAAATGAAGGCCAAGTTAAACTTCAATGTTTTATTCAATATTGATTATGAAACTTCAACATGGTCAACTGCATATTAAATATGAACAAGTTTTGAACCGAAATAATGAGTTAATATTTTTTTTCTGAAAGTGTTAAGAGGATTAACTTTACGATGAATCCACGAGCGGTTTGTTTCTTATTTAATTGAGGTATTTTGTTGACAGTGACATAATTTATATTCTTTTAGATTCTGTTCGGACTGCGAAAGTGAAAGTGATTCTTTGAAATGTGTGCAGGAAATTCCACTTGATTAGTTGGAATTTCCTATTTTGTGAGTATAAGCGAGTGATTTCCAATATTAAATTGATTGGAGTATGTATTCAATGGTTTTCTCCGGTAATCGTATCGCTTCTTGCTCGCACGTCTTTTTATTTAAATAGGTAACAATATTTTTCGAGTATGATTATATGAGCAGTATATAATAATGAATTCTCGAGTTTTACTGAATGATTTGTTTATAGTTGAAATTTTGTATCGTAATTTATATATATTTGTTTGATGTTTCATTTTTTTAACAAAGAGAATTATGACGAGATGATAATCTGACGAGTTGTTTCGCATGTTTTTTATTGAGAGTATTAGTCTAGTCAACAAGTGCTTTTTTGTTCAACTTTCTTCGGCAGTCTCGGAAAAATATGAGCAAGGTGTTATTAGATGAGGAATAGCATGTTAATGTTTTTTGAAGAAAATTAAGTTCCGCTTGCTAAAACCGGAAAAGTTATAAACAATTTACTGAAAGGAAAAAGGAGGGGTTCGGTTTTTTGCAAATATCTTAAAAACCAATTGAGGTTTTTGATATCTCAAAAAAGATTCGAAAAAAAGAAGAAATTTCCTGAAAGAAAATCTCAACTTCTAGAACTATAGGATTAATATTTATAATTTATCAGATGGGTAAAAATACGGCCGAAAATGAGTAATCTGGCTTGCTCAAGTTACGCCCATTTAGGACAATTCAACAATAAACTTTATTTAACCATACTAAATATGAAAATTGAGAAATTCTGCATTTTTTCAATTAGGCAATAGATAATTAATAATCTTTTGCTGCTTGAACAAGACAATTGCAAGGGTGACAACTGTTCAACTATACAGCTGAGATTTTTTTCCCTTCTTGGAGCTATTTTTGAAAGAGTTCAGAATAGATCCCCTTTGAAAAAAATTAAAAATTCAAATTTTTCTGTTTTTGATTAACAATTTACGTAGTTGCAAAATAAAAAAAAGTTTTAGTAATTTTAATGATACGTTTTTTATTATTGGGATCTGCATGGAAATTATTTTTATCAATTTTCATCTCCTATTGTTTGAAAAATTGTTATAAATATATGCATTCTTTATAAGAGAATAAAAAAAAATTTGTTTTATGGTTACTGAAAAAAAATTTCAGCAACTATCTAAATTGTTAATAAAAAACTGAAAAATTAAATATTTTAAATTTTTTTAACTCAGATCTATAGTTTAACATTTATCACACTTGCAAAGTCCATGTCCAAGCAGCAAAAAAATTGTTAATTGACTAGTGCATAACTAATTGAAAAATCGAGATGAAAATTGTCTCCGAATTATTGTTCATTCAGCTATCCAGTGTTTAATGATTTTGTTCATTCCTTAATTTTCATATTTAATATGGTTTAATAAAGTTTATTGTTGAAATGTCCTAAATGGGCGAGACATGCTTAAGCCAGATTACCCGTTTTGGACGTACTTTTTCCTCTCTGAGAAAATTACAAATATTGATCTTTCAATACCGGAAGTTGAGATTTTCTTTCAGGAAAAAATCTCCTCTTTTCGAATATTTTCTTAGATATCTAAAATCTCTATTAGTTTTTGAGATATTAGCAAAAAATCAAACCCTTCTTCTCTTTTTCCAGGATTGTATATAACATTTACAATTTTGGCAAGCGGAACTTTAGTTTTTCAAAAAGCATCTACATGCTATTTCGAATCGAATGACACCTTTCTCATATTTTTCAGAGACTGCTGAAAAAACTTGAACAAAAAAGCACTTGTCGACTAGACTATGTAATTATTTATAAACTATCCTACAAAATATAACTCACTCCAAGACCTGGCGACCAAAGAACCTTTGACGGTTTCTAAAGAGAAGTTTTTACTATTCTTCATCTTTGAAACGAACTGCATATAACTGTCCATATATGTGAAATTCAGTTTTAATTTTTGTTTTCGTTTACCTGTTTCTCGATGAGGTTTATTATCTTTGTAAATCAAATGATTTTTACTTGCCCGGATTTAATTTGGTTTGTTCTGCTACAGAGCTTCTTCTTACAATGGTCATAGATTTTATTATTCATTCACTACATTTTTCGTACTTTCGTACAAAGGTCAATTTGGATTCAGAAATAAGAAATTTTTCACAAAGTTCTAATATTATTATTATTTATAAGCAACTACCCGCTAACTTTTTCGTGTCCTTTATCAAGCCATGAATACAAGATTAAATATTCAAAGCAAAACTTTTAAAAAAATCAAATAAGTACCAAATTTTTGAAAAATACTTGAGATGTAAATGTTCACGACTGAAATCGTATTTGCCCCTCATTTTTGTTTTTCTGAAACACACATTCCTAAATCCATAAAAGACTGGGAAATTAGCAAAAATTCAAGACCGAAACAACATGTTACCTGAACATAAAAACAGTGGCGATGGAGAAGGAGAGTTGAAACCCCCACAGGATACTTCTCTAATATTAACTCAATCCACGAATTTAAACCCTATAAATCAGCAAAATCTGTGTCGGTGAACAAATCTTCCAAAACCAGGAAGAAATGAAACTTCTCATTTGGTTTGATGATGCCAAAATGTACAGAGAATATATATATATATATATATATATATATATATATATATATATATATATACATATATATATATATATATATATATATAAATATACATATATATATATATATATATATATATATATATATATATATATATATATATATATATATATATATATATATATATATATATATATATATATATATATATATATATATATATATATATATATATTCATCAGACATAAAAAAATCTCTAAAGTCATGATCCGGGAGGTATAAAACGTATTCAAAAACCACTGCCTCATCTCACTGCTGACTTTTGCTACATTCTATTATGCAGATTATCTAAACATGTGCGTGCTTTCCGTCCGTAGAGCCCGACTTGCTTATTGTGAGCCTGCGCGATCGGGAGACATTGATGTTACAGCGGTGATGCTACTGAAACTTTGCGCATGTGTGTGATTGCGTAGCTATATGACTTTATTGAATTGTTGATGTTTCGTCATGTAAAATCATGACTTTCCCAAAATTTCTGAAAAAATCATGAATTTACATGGCAAAACGATAACAATTCAATGCAGTAATTTTGCTTATTAAATACACCTGTTATTGCTGACAAGTAAATAACAATGAACCGCAGGCAAAAGTAATTAATATATATATATATATATATATATATATATATATATATATATATATTATTATATATTATTATATATTATATATATAAATATATAAATATAATTACAGTTGAGCATGAGTGCACTAACGATGAGAAAATCGGTAGAACCGTTCCTAAGAGTAACCTAAGTGGTAGAATCAGAAAGAAGAATAAAAAAATTATTGTTTAAGACCTTCGTGAAAAATCCAATTTGTCTATAATTTCAAAATCTCAATTTTTATGCTATTCTGAATATCTTCGATATCAAAAGTAGGCAATTTTCAATCTTGTATAAAAATTGGTTCAGATATTTTTTTTCTAAAGACGCATTACCTTGTTGTGTCAAATTGCTGATGGACGACATCGACTTACCGAAATTCAGGTGATCGGTGATTCACTTGCTGCTGAGGTATCAACTAAAAATTACTATCAGTTAAAGTGAGTAATGCCCCAGCACAATATTCATTCAAAATTACAAATTAAATAAAGCGAGACACTTGGTTTGATTCCACTCAAATTGTTATATTTACTCCACATATATCAGCAATAAAATGGCTCAACAGTGCAAAATAAAACGAAATTTGGGAATAATTGTGTGGAATATAATTACGAATTCTGCCTTCCAGACCGTTAGAAGCTTAAAAAAAACGTTTTATGTTACGTTGATTGAAATGATATTAGGAAACTATTTTTTATCTGTGTAAATTTTTTTCTCAAACCGTAGCCATTTTTCGGCACCTACATATTGCTCAATTTATCATGGTTTTCGAGATTTTGTGCCCTTTCACATCATATTGAGTTGTTGGTTCAAATTTGGTATGTTGATTGAGTTGATGTGAGCAAAGTATCTTTTGGGGATTTAACTTTTTCTCCACAACCGCTGCATTTCTAATGACGAGGTTTCACCAAATAAATATAGAATTTGTATGTAAAAAAGAACAAAAACACATTATGGACTTTGTGATGCTACTCACGCGTTTTTATTTAAAGGTTAAATAGATATCTATTTATTTCAATCGAGTATCATTTCATAATTATAGAAACTACATTATAGAGAGCTTAATTAACAATAATTAATTTAATTTGCAGTTATTTCTATATATTTTTTTTCAATACTCAATTACAATAGTATCTATTTTTTTCTCTTTCTAAGTTCGGAACGTTGAATCAAAATAAAAGTCAATTTTGTCGTCCTTTCCTATTCTATGTACACCACATCAGGAAGAAAGTGCAGCAAGACTAATTCCCATACCAATATTAGAGAAATTGAGAGTGGGCAAAGGCACAATTTCAATAATATTGTGCAGTGATAATGATCGGAAAGAATCTCCTAAGTGCTGTTAGCCTCATGTGTTTGTTTGAAAGCATTGTTGCAGAATTTGAAAATAATGTGTGCCCAAGTTTGTGGGATTATCCAACAATGAAGGATAACCCGAATTGTTGGTATGATTTCGCCGCTGACAGCAAAGTGGTGAGTAATTGTATCAATAAAATGTAATTTCCATCATACTATCATCGACTAATCAGATTCCAATTTTACGAAAGCCTCAAAATCTATATAAGAAAATTTTGGGACGTTGTGTACTATTAAATATTTGCAAGACATGTAACTTATGAATTGAAATAAAACGTTAATATGAATCATCAAATGGAACTATATGGATGATAGCTCATTTGACACAAAGTTAGAGAATATCTTTCAAGGTGGATTTTACTTTTTATTATACGAAAACAGAAAATTTCTTCATAAATTTCATAAAAAGTTTTATATCCCTAAAAAACCTGAATGGAAAATAAAGAAAGTGTTTTCAGTACATATTTCTGTTGAATTACAAATTTATAGGGACTTTTCTACTATTTTTCTGTACTATTCATATATAAAAAGGAACATTAAACATTAAATGTTCATATTACGAATAACAATATGTTTGGAGATATGAACTTGGACATTCAAATGAAAACAGCCATAGTAAGATTTCAATTACTTTTCCACTTTTCTAAGGTAGCGTGTATGATAAAGACAACAATACATTGGGAAATTCATTTGTCAAAATTGATGATTAATCAAATCAATTTTCCAACGGATTCTACTTCCAAAAGCCTCGTTGTAATGGAATTCCCATTCATCCTTCAAGGAAGATAATTAGATAACTCGACATTCGATGGAAACACTACACAGTTTGTTTCGCTATCCAACTAGCTCATCTATACAGGGTGTCCTAATTGCCTTGGCCACTATTGCTATCTCGGTAATTATAAGAACTACAAGGTTGGTCAAATTAGACAGAAAGTGCAGTTTTCGGACTACATTGAGAATCTATTTTCATATTCGAAAAAATTCTATCTCGAGCTACAGGGGTTTTTCGAAAAATTGCTCAAAACTATTTGATCGAATATCTCAAAAATTATAATCTTCACCAAAAATTAGTTATACAAAAAAATTCATGCATTTCAGACGTTCTTCAATTTGCTATTTTTTAAGGAAATTTGGTTCGTCTAGTTTTCGAGATATTACCATCAACTTACTTTTTTCAAATACGGACCTGTATTTTTTATTCCATTTCTTGAAAACACTTTTTTTTCTGATTTTAATGATGTATCACATGTTCATATTTGTTTGCGTTTTGATGATAAAAATTTTAATAACATAAACAGACTGTTGCAGCGTGTAATGAAAGAAACTGTTCATTAAGTTATAAAACATTCAAACTTTTTACCATTCAATTAAATTCAAGTTCTGTAATAAACCTCAAAGCTTTCTTATTTTTTAAAATTACCTTTGCCAAAATTAAAAGTGGATGATACACACCTAATGCATTTGTTTTATCTTCCCCATTCTCTGCCGTTACAGATGTTCCCCGTTCTGAAGGATTATTAAATGATCCGTATTGTAGCAAATTTCGCTCTAGCCTTGTAAAAATTATTCGATTCAGTAAGCGCCTTCTGGGGTACGAATTTTGATACATTTGAAGAGCTCTTTCGGCACTTCGAAATGCTTTTGCATAACAAAAAAATAGATCTCCTTTTTCCCATTGGAAAACGCTACTATGTTGGTTTAAACTTACTTTCACACATGTATTACGGATTATAGGCTATTATAAGCAACTGTTTCTCTTTCCTCTATGGTTAAACCTATGATAAAATGAAAAAAAATGCAAAAAACTTAAATACTAGTTTTTTTACCATTTAAATACAAACAAATATGGACACGTGATACATCGTTGGAATCAGAAAAAAAAGTTGCTTTATAATTTGAAATGAAAAACGTAGGTCCGTATTTAAAAAACCAAGTTGAATGTGATATCTCGAAAACTAGACGAACCAAATTTCCTTAAAAAAATACCAGCTTGAAGAACTTCTGAAATGCAAAAATGTTTTTCCTCCCTATTTTTTTTGTAAAAATTATACTTTTTGAGATGTTCGATCAGATAGTTTTGAGCAATTTTTCGAAAATCCCGCGTAGCTCAAGATAAAAATTTTTTATTTTAAATCTGAAACCGGATTGTCAATTTCCTCCAACAACTGCACATTTTATCTGATTTGACCAACCTTGGAGTTATTATAGTTACCGAGATAGCAATAGTGGCCCATGGCAATTAGACAACCTGTATATATAAATATATATATATATATATATATATATATATATATATATATATATATATATATATATATATATATATATATATATATATATATATATATATATAAATATATTTGCCGCTTGTCAATTCCTAGAGTTTATTTATGCCAGCTTAGATAATGGCTTGTATGTTGCAGGACTTTTTTTTGATCAGTCTCGAGCGTTCGACTGCTTGCAGTTTTCTTTCATTTTGAATAAAATGTACAGTGTGGGATTTAGGGGCGTTTTTCTGGAGTGGATCTCTAGTTATCTGTCCGACCGCTGTTTATTTGTTGAGAATAAAAATTGCAGATCTAGAAACTATCTCCTATCTATGGGGGTTTCTGTTTTGGGACCGTTAATTTTTCTACTATTCATTAACGATCTTCCTGATTATATTAGTGCCGACTCGATTACTCTTTTCGCTGATGACACATCAATGGGAGTATCAGCGACGACCATGGATGAGTTGAGAACCAAATGCGAAATACTTATCCGAGAGCTTTCTGACTGGTGTTATCGTAACTCACTTATGTTGAATCTGAGCAAGACGGAGGTAATCAATTTCCAATTGCGGGAATCTATTCCTGATGTACCTTTTGTTGTCGATTTCAATGGCAGCCAACTTAAATCTACTGGCAGCGTCAAGTTTCTGGGTGTACACGTCGACAGAAATTTACGATGGCACTGTCATGCCGAACATCTCAGCAGAAAATTGAATGGGTCTTTCTTCGCTTTAAGTCGCCTCAAGCAATCACTGCCTCTGGAGGGCATGCTCACTATTTATTACGCCCTGGTGTTCGCTCACTTGAACTATAACCTGGTTCTATGGGGTAATTCGGCAACAAGTGCAAGAATTTTTTTATCACAGAAAAGATGTATACGTCTCATTTTCAACTTGAAGCCACAAGTATCATGCAGACCGATACTTATCCAACATAAAATTTTATCATTGCCTTGTATTTACATCTTAAATTGTCTACTGTTTATTCACGGAAAATTGTCAAAGTTAGATACGACTTCCAGTTTTCACAATTATAACACACGGCATAATTGCACCATCTGCATTCCGGCTCATAGGACCTCTAAATTTGAAATGAGTCCAACATATGTAGGGATCAAATTGTTCAATCACCTACCCAACTGGATCAAGTCCTTAGGTCGATCAAGATTCAAGAAGGAAGTTACCACAATATTATTGAATAAATGTTTCTATACTCTGGAAGAATATTTTTCTACAGAAATTAGTTAATTCTATGTTAGTTGTTTTGACGTGTCCTATACATTAATGTAATGTCCTTCAGGATAAATATATTATTATTATTATTATATATATATATATATATATATATATATATATATATATATATATATATATATATATATATATATATATATATAGATATATATATATATATATATATATATATATCTATATATATATATATATATATATTCTGTGCAACCTTAACATAACGTACCTCAATATAACGAATTCCTCGATTTAACAAATTCTTCGTAATCCCCTTGAATTGTCCATAAGAGTCAATGTAAAAAACACCTTTACATTGCGCACATTGTTTGCGAACAACCTCTTTATAACGAATTTTCAACTATAAAAAAAAAATGAAAATACCTCTAATGGACGAATTTTGTCAACCCAAAACCTATATATAACGTTCCCACCAATATATGACCCTTAATCCCATAGTATGTGATACACGTTTCTTTCGTAAAACAATCATTGTTGTTTGATGGAAAGTTATGTAAACACTGCTGCTCGTCACTAATGTTAAATATTCAAGTTGCAATAGCCCAGAAACGTAAAAGGTGTCCCTTATCAGTCGCAGAAAGGCAAAACATAATTAATTATATTGACGAAAACCCTACGACGAATATAATAAGTTCGGTATTTCCGCAAGTAAATTGGCTACAATTTCAAAATTTAAAGATAAGTTTTCAGACGAATAAAGTGGTTTGCCTGTAAATGTAGAAGATTAATTCGTGAGATTTGTTGTGCGAATCTATGAAATTAACATCAAATTACCTACATAATGTATGTACCCACCTATATTGAGAAAAAATTTATATTACCCTAATTGTTCTTAAATAGAAAATACTTACAGTTATTTGATAAAAAGGTGTTATCATTTGTTAGTACAAGTTGTTCGCTATAACAAGATGAATAAGTAATGTTGAGATGAATAAAACTAATTTTTTACCTCTTTATAACAAATTTCAGACCAACCTAACCTCAATATAACAAACCTCAGTTTAACGAATTACTTGATATAACTAGGGTTGCCATCCGTCCGGGATTCCCCGGACTAGTCCTAGTTTAGGGGACGTCCGGGGGTTGTCAAGACGGGGCTTTCCAAATATGTCCGGGTAAAACCCGGAGAAGTTTTGTGTCACGGGATCCCGATTGATTGAAAGATGAGCAATATATTAAAACAAATCTTATTTAAAATTTAATTTATAATCGTAAGCCGCCTGAAAGCTAAACCTAGGGAGAAACTTGCTAAATACACAGACGGTTTCTCCTCTGACCAAAATAAAGTATAATTTTAAAGATTTGAGTTGCTCCGGCTTTTAAAAATTCCTTATGGAAAAGAAAGACATTTTGGCCGAAATTGACAAGTCTGAAAAATATCAAGTTAGGTTAAATTAGTAAAAAGAACTTGATCTCGTAAAAATTAAAACTTGATACTTACTTTTGATTTATAGTTAATAAATAATTTAGGCTGTTGGTTACCTAACCTATCTAACTGAACTAGATGACCTATCCTATAATTTGTTGTTACAATATAGAATGTAGTCTTTTTGATATATTTTGATCTACCAAAAATTATCATTATAAGTTGTTTTTTATTTGATGATACCAAAAAAGATAGTTTTTCTGATTATTCTTGTTACCAAATTACCTCGAAAAGAGAAAACTGTAAACTGTGTTATATTAGTAGATATTTTATTTGTTTTTTAATGTTCTGTTTCTATAGCAAACAAGCGGTTTGAATAAATGAAAAAATTAAGATATAAACTATGTTTTATTTTATTCGAAAAAAATATATTCTATGGGGTGTCCGGGAAAAAATTAAATTTCACACAAATATCCGGGGTTTTTAAAGGTTTTGTCCGGTATCAGCAATTCAGGTGATGGCAACCCTAGATATAACGAATATATATATATATATATATATATATATATATATATATATATATATATATATATAATATATATTAATAATATACATTAATAATACATATATATATATATATATATATATATATATATATATATATATATATATATATATATAATTATATTAATTATAGCTGGGTATTCGGCAAGGAGTTATGATCTAAACAACCAAATTTGTCGAGTCAATAGAGAGTCGAAACGTCGACTGAGACAAATTTGGTTGTTTAGATCATAACTCCTTGCCGAATACCCAGCTATAATTAATATATTTTATATATATATATATATATATATATATATATATATATTAATAAAACATATATATATATATATATATATATATATATATATATATATATATATACATATAAGTATATAAGAAGAGAAAGAATAATTTTTTGAATAATCTTGACTGGAAGTTGATTTAAGGAATTTGCGTATAAACTTGACCATGAACGTACCCATAGTCGTGAGGAAAGTTTGTGTAATAAGTCATTTGCATAGAGAATGATAACCAAAGAGTTCTACTTCAAATACTCAAAGTACTTTCTAGGTTACTAGAGACGTTACAGTTGAAGGATATTTACTCGAATATTTCAATTCTCATTTCCGTCTCCGTTTCAGTCGAACTGTCTCTTCATCCATTTTCTTTAATTTATCAATCTTCGACTGGTATATTATTAAACAAATAATGAAATTATTTCGAAGTCTGTTAAATTAGAAATATTACCCTATTTTTCTAAAATAACTCCCTGGGACCTAGGAAATTTATTTTATTTAAATATATACAACACATAAAAATAATTCTATGATTCACGCATAAAAATGTCTGGAGTAGAAGGAAATTGCAATTTCCCCCAAGATATTTCAGTGAAAGCTGTTAAAGCTTATCCTCCTATGACCTATTAGTTCTTCACGTAACATTGAGAACTTTATCCAAAGGAAATTTGGACAATATGACTCAGAGAAATTTTAGAAATAAGCCATCAAAACAGTTTCGTCGACATGTTACACTAAGTGTTTGGTCAGCCAAGCCTCGAAATGAAGATATTCTTTCTCGTGAATCCGCTTTCATTTTCTGGCATTAGCGCATCAAAAGCTTTAGCAGTTTTCACTGGAATATCTTGGGGGAGATTGGTATTTCCTTAGAACATTTTTAGTACATTACGTTATGACTATTTCTTCAGGTAAGTGGTAGTACCTACCTAATTTGTTTTGAATTAGGTTTTTCTCAAATTGAAAATATTTAAAAAAGGATACTGAACGTTGAAGGCACCATGGGTATTATAATGATAACACTTTCGGTCAAAGTATATGCCTCGGTCCAGAGGCCCTCGAAAAGTACACCATCGACCTCAAGCATTATTATCCTTATAATTATCTGATACCTTGATATAGCTATTAATATAACGAAATTATTATGTGATTTATAATAGTCGAGGACATTGCTAGGTGACGAGGCGACAGCCGAGTCATCCGCAATGTCCGAGACCGTGTTAAATCGCTAATTTTCCAGTTACATTCAAAGGTTTATCGTACCTATCAATGTTAAAACAATGGCTAATAATAACAATTTACACATTTATTAAATGAAATAATGCATGACGCACGTTTCGGTGAAACTTCATCTTCTTCAGATCCTACGAAGGCAAACTAACTATGTTTTGTTTATTGTATCATTGACAACGGCGATGCGAAAATAAAAGCAACCAGAGTTTATGTCATTTCATTTCGGCATCTCAAAAAGTCATTAAAATCATGCAAGATTTTGATAATCCTGCCCATATATTATCTGCAGCCAACACTATAAGGTTGGACTTGCTTCCGGATAAATCTAAAATCCAATATGAAAAAAAATATCGGAAGTTTTGTGAGTGGCGAAACAAAGTACATGTTCAAGGTGCAGAAGAAACGGTGTTGCTGGCGTATTTCGCAAAACTCTATGAGAAATATTCTGCTTCATCCTTATATATATAAGATATAGACAAGCTGTCGGAAAGTGAACAAGACGCTACTGATGCGCTCTGCAAATATTGTCGCAAATATGTGGTGAAATCTATAAAATGCGAAAATTGTTATGGCTTATATCATCCGTCATGTGCCCAACGACAAAAAGGCATCAAAATACTGAGTGAAACAGCATTAATTTGCTGCGAGAATGAAGAAATTGAAAAATCATCGGAAATTGAAGCTACCGTTAACAAATCAGGCAATAGAGCAGTACCGAAACCGATCAACAGTGAGTGAGTCCTCAAAATTAGATCTTTTAATTAATATTATCAATAACCTGGAAGGAACTAATAAATTGCTATTAGAAAACAAGGAATTATTACACGAAAAGATATCCAAGCTTGAAAACGACATTTCAGTCAAGGATATTGAAATCGAGCAGTTGAAGAAACAGATAACAGGTGTAAACATCGTTAAAAAACCAGAAACAGATGATACAAGTGAAAATTGCACATCGAGAAATGTTAAAAGAGTAAGCAAAATTACCAGAAGTGTGGAAACTGTAAAAAACGATCATAAAAGAAATACAAATGATGTTAAAACAGTAGCAAAGAATCTCTATCAAGACTTAAAAATTGCGCAGGCCAAGAAAATGACGGAAGTTATAAACTTGGAAACTGGGTACCAATCATCTGCTAATGAGAGAAATAGGTCACAAAAAGAAGGGAGAATAGAAAACCAAGCCTTAAAAAATGATGAATGGCAAGTAAAACGCAATAGACGATCTCGAAGATTCGGTGCGGTGAGATTAGGGACTAGCAAGCCAGATGAAACTGCTAAGGATGTTGAAAATAAATTTACAGGTCAAGAGAAGAAAGCTTGGTTCTTCATAAATAGAGTAAAGAAGCATGTAACCGAAGATATTATCGAAGAGTATATAAGGTAAAAACCAGGTTTTAAGGAAGAGCTTGTTGAAGTAAAAGAACTGGAATTTGAGAGGAAGTGGAGCGATCGGAAGAGTTTCCTAGTGAAGGTGCCGTTTGTAAAAAAGGATGAACTTTACAAACCTGAATTCTGGCCGGAAAATGTCGGAATAAAACGTTTCAACTTCCAGGTTTATGATAAAAACAAACCAGCGGGAGATTCTTTGTATTATTCCTAACCAAGAGCCAGTCACCTACAGTATTATACATCACAATTTGCAGTCAATGGGAAATTGTGTCGATGTCATACAGCATTTTCTAAATAACCATTCAGAGTGTAAAATCCTATGTGTCACTGAGCACTGGATGTCAACAATGGAGCTGAGAGTTAGTCTGGGCAACCTCAGACTGATTTCAAGTATATGTCGAGAACAAGGTAGACATGGAGGAACTGCTGTATATATCCATCATAGTATAAGGAGTAAAAGAAGAAAACGAATAGAGGAGCTATCAGTTATAGGACAATTCGAATGTGCAGCAGCTGAAAGTGTTATCGGAGGAAGAGATGTGATAGTGCTATGTGTGTACAGGCCAAATAGTAACGAGAGTGATGTGAATATTTTTTTTACAGCAGCTAGAAAAAGCTTTAAGTGTAGTTTTCGACGAAGACAAATCTGTGATAGTTGCAGGTTATTTTAACATTGACTTACTGGATAGAACTAGTAGGAATAGAATTGATTTATTAACACTGATGAGCTCATTTCAACTCGAACCTTCTATTATCGAACCTACCAGAATAACCCATTGTTCAAAAACTTGTATTGACAATATATTCAGTAATATGCAAATTAAGCAAGCAGAAGTTTTGAAAACGAATATTTCTGACCATTCAGGACAGAAGATCTCGATTGAGTTACAAATCAAAAAAGAGAAAGAAGTATTATATAAGAGGCTATTCACTGAAATAGCAATAGAAGAATTCAAAATGGCTTTAGCGGACCAAGACTGGCAACAAGTACTTGACATTGATGAAAATGATGTTGATATGAAATGGGAAATTTTCATGCGAACATTTATGCTCCTTTTTGAAAAATATTTTCCTTTTAAATGTATCACAAATAAGTGTAGAACAAAAACCTATTACAACACACCAGAAGTTATTAATTGTAAAAAAAACCTAGATATACTTTTAACATTAAAAACAAATAATAATATTTTCAAAGAGGAGTATAACAAAGAAAGAAAAAAATATCAGACATTGTTGATCAAAGCTCGAGAAAATCATTATAGTGAAAGAATTAAGCGATCAGATAATAAGAACAAAACGATGTGGTCGATTTGTAGCGAGATAAGAAGTAATAAAAATACGCAAAAAAATTGTGAACATATTTTCGAAGGCAATGCAGTGACTAAGGTAAATGAATATAATACATTTCTTGTCGAGAAAATACCAAAATTATTAGGCGATTTGGTAGATGCACCTTTCTCTCATAATATTCCGCCAAATGGTAAAATATTCAAATTAGAACCTACTTCACCTGAAGAAATAGAAGAAATAATAAAAAAAACTTAAAAATAAATTCACAAGTGGAGAGGATGGTGTACCTGCCAGTTTGATTAAAATTTGCTCAAACGAAATCAAACATATTATTTCTAACATTATAAATAACTCCTTCAAGTATGGTGTTTTTCCGAAGAAATTGAAAATGTCACTTATTAGACCAATCTATAAAAAAGGGGATGCATCATCTATGGAAAACTATAGACCGATCAGTTTATTGAGTTCCTTTTCTAAAGTTTTTGAACATGCTATGTGCTCGAGATTATTGAGCTTTATTAGAGAATGTAATCTTATAAGTAATTCGCAACATGGCTATCTAAAGGGAAAATCAACTCAATCTGCAATATATCAGTTCACAGAGGAAATTGTGGGGTTACTTGAAAAGAAAGAAATGGCTTTAGGCTTGTTTTTGGATCAGTCAAGCGCCTATGATTGCTTAGTTGGGGAATTGCTATTAAGCAAATTAGAGTGCATGGGCATACGGGGAACGACTGGAAAGTGGTTTCAATCATATCTTACAGAAAGGCAACAAAGAGTTAGTATTTTGAAGGAAGGGAAAGAAATCAAGTCAGAAATATTAGAATCAAAATTTGGGGTACCTCAAGGCAGTGTATTGGGACCAATTCTATTTTTGATTTTTATTAATGACTTGTTCTCTATAAATTCAAATTGCATAACAGGTTTTGCAGATGATGCAAATGTAATTATCAGTGCTGGTGACTTCCAACAGCTGGAAGTTAATGCGCGAGATTCTATCAAAGAAATAAATTCCTGGTTTGCAAAAAATAGGCTCATTTTAAATGAAGATAAAACATCTGCAATAATTTTTGGCACATACAGATCGAAAATTGAAAGAGAATTCATTGAGATAGATAATAACCATGTAAAATTGCAAGAATCAACTAAATTTTTGGGAGTATACATAGACAAATTTTTGAAATGGTCATGCCATATAGAATACCTGGCAATGAAATTGAGTAAAGTAGGGTATGGAATAAGATCTCTCTGTAATTATTTGAGTCAATCTTGTATAAAAACAATTTATTTTGCAAATTTTGAATCACTTTTAAAATATGGAATTATATTCTGGGGAATAAGTGTAAGAGTCGGTGAGATATTTGTTATACAGAAAAGAATTGTAAGAATTATGTTTGGGTTGAAATTTTTGGAATCATGTAGAGGAATATTCAGGAGAAATAATATTTTAACAGTCTATGGTATTTATTTGTGTGATTGCTTGACATTTTTCTTTAAAAACAAGAATATAATGTTGAAGCACACAACATTACATAATTACCCAACAAGAACTTTTGACATACACTATCCAAAACACAAACTAAGTTTAAGTGAAAAACATCCGTCATATAATTGTATTAGAATTTATAATAAATTACCAAATAGTTATAAAATGATAAATAATTTTAGTTTATACAAAAGAAAAATTAAAAAAATGCTGATAGATTTGGAACCATACTCATTGTCTGAGTACTTTAACAGTAAGTTTGATGTTATGTTATAGAGATATTGATTAAATTGGGAAAGAAAATTGTGAAGTCCCAAATATTTGTGACACTATTTCATTCTATGTAGCATGTTGCATATTCTGAAATAAAGATATTTATTATTATTATTATTATTATTATTATTATTATTATTATTATGGCCAAAATATTCTATGTTACCAGCGACTTTAGAACTTGAGGAAAGAGTGGAAATCGATAAATACAGCGCTTTAATACGTTTCACCAAGAAGAAATGTTTGTGTTCTGCCCCAGACGAGGAGTTTTCAATGATGACAGTTGCTTTTTTAATTGGAATTGGAGATCGGGCTTAGGTGTCTGCTTCTTCAATGCCTGTGGGACGTGATCCATATGATAAAAATTTCTTTATTTACTTCGCTACCGATGTCCATTTCTAGTTGGATGTAGGAAACAGACAAAGCGTGTGATAGATATGTTTTATTGCAGGAATGAAATTGACAGCGAATAGTTCAATATGATGGTCTTTAGGTATGAGTTGATATATTTGTAGGCCCTGTAGATTGCATACATTGCGGCTGATAGTATGCTTGAAGAAGCTGGTAGGGAGTATATATTGCAATTATTTATTATACAGAGCCTATCTACCAATCAATAAATGATTCAACCCTGATAAATTTCTACCGCCAATATTGAATATATGGCAAGTTAAGAATTAGCTGTTTCTTATATGATGTTATTTTGATGAATCAAATTTGATTACTATTGAAAATATAATATAGTTCAACATTAGGAATTCGATCAATCAGTTCAGTAGTTAATATTATTCATAGTTCTTGTTTTTCCTTACATGCATATTTCAAATTGGATTTCATTTCGTAGAATCGTATTTCCTTGAAGTCTAAGAGAACATTTATCATCATTTATAGCAACCTTAGGAAGTGAAAGTATCTTATCAATTATCAGATTCAAATTCTTGTTGGAATGGAATATAATGATTCAGCAATTACCACTCAAAAAATGAAAATTGCATACGTTTGTGATAATTTCACATTCCGTTTTTATTGAAACTTGTCAAATGTATTTCCGGAAACGCCGGAAGTTATTCGCATTCCCACTGCCAACTACAATAAATGAACTATAAACCTGTTATTATCACATTTCTACTTTAAGCAGAGCAATATCTATTGTGAATGTTGCTTTAGCATTTTGCGGTTTTCAATTATAATCCTGAAAAATTGCCAGTTCCGTTTCAGAGTGGATGGAAATGAATTCAATATATATATATATATATATATATATATATATATATATATATATATATATATATTATATATATATATATATATATATAATATATATATATTATGTATACTTGTATATTCTTATTATCAATTTAGTGAGACAGTATGTTGATGCGAATGAGCTTCACCAGGCAACAAAATTAAATTTTACAGAAACTACTTAACTGATTTATCTACTGCACAGGAAAAAACAATAACGATATATATATAATATATATATATATATATATGAATATATATATATATATATATAAATTAGTATATATATATATATATATAATATATATATATATATTATATATATATATATATATATATATATATATATATATATATATATATATATATATATATATATATATATATATATATATATATATATATATATATATAAAAGGTTATATTGGGGCACTCGGCAAGAGGAGGCTGGATTTTAAATCAAAACAACCATTGGTCATGAACATCTATATTTCGGTCCTTAGTTTGGGACAAAATTAATTTTTACAAGAAACTACTCAACTGATTTATCTACTGCACAGGAAAAAACAAAAACAATACGATATATATGTATATATATATATATATATATATATATATATATATATATATATATATGAATATATATATTATATATATATAATTATGTTATATATATATATATATATATATATATATATATATATATTATATATAATATATATATATATATATATAATATATATATATATATATATATATATATATATATATATATATATATATATATATATATATATATATATATATATATATATATATATATATATATATATATGAAAGGTTATATTGGGCACTCGGCAAGAGGAGGCTGGATTTAAATCAAACAACCATTGGTCATGAACATCTATATTTCGTTCCTTAGTTTGGGACCTTCATCAGGATGCTAGAAGTCAAAGAACTCACATAGTATCACAACAACCAACTAAAATGTAAGCAGTGGAAAAACCACACACCACTACAATTATAAAGTTACTTACATGTGACAAGTTGTGAAAATTGAGCGGCGAAAAACGAATGACACAGAGGGAGCATTCAAAAATTATTATTATTATAATTTATAAGTTAGAAGTTACGGCAATACTCCTTGTATTAATTTTATATATATATATATATATATATATATATATATATATATATATATATATATATATATATATATATATATATATATATCTACACAGGGTGTCCGGGAAAATGTGGAAAATTTCTCGGATTCAGATAAAACATTAGAACATTAAAAATAAGTGACAAGTTCCCATAAATTTTTTCCTAGTTGCCCTACCCACGTAGAAATGGCCAGTGGAAATCAATTTTTCTTGAAGAACTTTTAAACTACTCAAAATAATTTTATGAAAATTTAATATGACAAAGAGTAGTAAGGACCTCTCAAAATACTTACCTTGAAACATAATTAGCTTGTTTAGTTCACCAGGGGCGGACTAGGTTGTTCATTTTAATGCTCACTTTTTTAACACCCTGTATGATAGGGAGTTGAATCTGTATATATGAAAAATAATAAATGAATTAATGTTTTAGTTTTATCAAAAAGAACTATGTTTTCTAATTTTTTTTGTCTGCAACAAAGTGTGATACGAAAGTCATTCAAGGAACAGAAAAGTTTTAGTTTAGGTTATTCAATCCGACAAAATCAAAAAGATTCTTAAAAATGCAGTTTTGTCAAAAAAAGACACCTTCACAAAAATTAATTTTCAGAAATGGAAGCCATGTTTTTCTTGGCAATATTAAAAAACAACCTAAAAAAATAATGTACACGAAAATTAAAAACTAAATTATTTTTGATCCTGAACTCACTAAAGCTTGCAACGATTGAACCTAAATATGCTTATCAGAAATAATCAATTAAAAACTTCATAAAAGGGTTCAACATGGAATCCGTGAACTCTGATACACTCGCGAGCGCGACGAAGAAAGGACTGCTGTACTCGCCACAACAACCCAGTATTATTCCTTATCACATCACAATGTTGTGATTCTCTGTGAAAGTTTCTCCTTTGTATCAACCGGAGAGGAATACACCAAATTTTCATTTGTTGCAGACAAAAATTTAGAAATCATGGTTCTTTCACTATTTTTTTTCTCGAAACTTCTTATCATACAGGATGTTAAAAATGTAAGCATTGAAATGTACAACCTAGTCCGCCCCTGGTAAACTAAACAAGGTAATTATGTTCTAGGTAGGCTTGCCATACGTCCCGGTTTGACCGGGACGGTATTTTGGCCCGGTATTTTGGTCTTGTCCCGGTGTCCCGCCCGGTTTTATCGATGTGCCGGAAAAAGGCCGTAAAATGTGAAAAAGGTAATGAATAATGGCTGTAAGTTGTTTAATGATAACAACAGGCCTATGAGAAGGGTGAGCGCTACCTAGTGGAGAGGTGTACACTATTTGTTTATCAGGCAGAAAGACGTGAGCGTTTTTTATTGAAAAGAAAGTTCAACATTGTCAGCTTATAAATTGATCGTTTTTTCAGTTTTACGAAAAAAAGTATTTTTATAATTGTTTTTGTAGTTTTACAAAAAATAATGAGAGTTCAATTGAATAATTTTATGAAGTATTTTAAATTTTATTTTATAAACAATTCTTTTCACATGACACACCAGAAAAATATATCATAAAAAGTGAAAAATATATATTTTTATGTAGAAAAAGAGGCGTGTAGAACTAACAATTTAGGGTTTCAGATTCCACCTCTCTTCACTTTTGAAACTTTAAAGAAGCTTTGAACACAAAATTTTGGTTTTGACTTTCAAAAAATTTTCAGCGGATGACTCCCGGACCCTTGCTCTACTGGGGGTATGGAATAACCCCAGACCCCCCGGTAAGGTCATCCCACATTAATGTGTCCCGGTTTCACTCACCAAAAATATGGCAAGCCTAGGTCTAGGGGCAGTATTTTAGGAGGCCCTTACTATCATTCAATTTTCATTAAATTATATCAAGTAGTTTGAAAGTTCTTCAAGAAAAATTGTGTGGCGTCTTTTAGGAGGCCGTATTTCCGTGAGGAGGGCCGCTAGGAAAAAAAATTATGAGAACTTGTTAACTTATTTTTTAATGTACTATCTGAATCCGAAAGATTTCCCCCAGGGAAGCCTGTATATACATACATACATATGCATATAACCATACTGAGTGGAATTTTTGTGAGAATTGAGGTGTCTATTGAAAATATAAAAATGATATAGGACATGATCATTTCTATGTTGGTAACTTACTTTTCAATCGATTTCTCTGATCATTTTATTTCAGCCAGATATAATAAAGAAGACTGGCTATCCTTTTCAAGAATATAAAGTAGAGACTATAGATGGCTATATTCTTACACTCTTCCGAATACCTAGTCTTAATGCAAAAAAAGAAGCTGTTTTCATGTTACATGGTATACAAAGCACTGCTGGTGTATTTGTTGGACTGGGGAAAAATTCAATAGGTGAGTTTTACTGTGATATTCATGTTCAAATGGGACCTGAAAAAATAGAATCTGACGAATGCTGAGATGATTAAGGACTATAAAGCCAAAAATTTTTCAATTTTTGAAAATGATTAACTCCATACTAAAGGTCGATTTACCAGCACTGACGAGGTCCAATACCTATAAAATATTCATTAAAATCATAACGATTTTTCTTGGTTCTCATATTTTGGTCTGAATTAGTCTGAAGTGTGAGTGAATATAATATATATTCTATATATTACTATATGGATCTATTTAGCCATATCCCAAAGAAAGTTCTCAGTAATATTATTATTTTTTAATTGAATTTGAATTTTTTTTCAGCTTTCTTGTTGGCAGATGCTGGTTATGACGTCTGGTTAGGAAATTATAGGGGCACTGAATATTCTGAAGGACATACTAAATATAATATAACCGATAGAAAATATTGGGATTATGGGTAATATTTTTAGCTCTTCTAAAAACTTATACCTAATATTTCTCAGAAACAGTCAGGACTCCTATTTTAATTTCATTATCATTTACTAATCGATATGTATATATATATATATATATATATATATATATATATATATATATATATAAATATTTATTATATATAATTCCAGTGTCACGATGTTTGTCTGGGCAGAACTCCGAAAATACTGAACCAATTTTAACGCTTTTTTTTATGAATATGTGTTCTGTTCTAACTTATGAGATAGGATAGTTTATACCTGAATCAATAATTTCAATATTATTTCATTGCGCATAATTTGTTCATTATCTGTGTTAGTTCGATAAGATACTAACAGATGGTGGTATAAGGCAGTTAGTTGACTGGATTGAGTAAGTATCCAATAAATGGGGCTATGTTAAAAGTATTAACGCTTTAAGTAATAACCTACAATTTATGGCCACGTGTTGCACAGGCCTAAGTATATGTTAAATAATTTATATTACAGTAAATGCAATACATTGAAATTATCCTTACTTTTTTTCAATTTTTGGTTCTTTATTGTTTACAACTCTCACATCAAAATAAATATATGTAGTATTATCATATCACATAGAGATACATCGGCAGATAGATAAATAGATAGATAATTTATATGGCAGAACAACGTTTGCCGGGTCCGCTAGTATATATATATATATATATATATATATATATATATATATATATATATATATATATATATATATATAAAATAGAGATTTGGTTTGATTTTGGTTATTACTAGTTTGCAAAATACTTCAAATTGAATGAATAACTTGTTTAATCAAGAGCAGAACTCTCTTCTTTAGTATTTAAAAGAGAAATGTGAAATTATCTTAATAGACAACATCGACTACACAAATATTACACGTTTAACAGCTCACCTAAGTACGAACAATAAAATGAAAATAAAAACATCTAAGAATATAAAAACAACATAGTCATACAATTATAATATATATTTTGAAAATAATTTCCTTTATTCATCTGGCATGTCATCAATGTTAAACTTTGTGATGATTCATTTGTTCTGTTTTTCTCATTCTTTTCAGTATTTTTTTTTTTTTAAAGAGGTGGGACGTGTGCCCTCTCACACGCGCCCGACCTCCGTACAATTTTGGCTTCGTTAACTTGAACATTTAGCCATCAATTCACTATAATGAGGGGAACAACTTAAATCCGGACGGATACAAACACCCAGGAACACGGTGGGAATCGAACCCACCAACTCCGTCAACGAAGACGGCATAGCGCTACCTATAGCCTCTCCGCCACCGGAGCTCCTTCTTTTCAGTATAATGCTTCGATATGAAACTGTGTTACCTGTATTGCTTGTTAAGGTGAAGAAATTTAACACAAATAACACAGACACAGCGCCATCTATCAAAAACCGATAAGTATCTCACTTCAGGTCAAATAAAAACAGAATTGATATGAGTTTACTGCGTTTGGAGTTTCTGTTTGACCTGAAGTGGGAAACCTATCGGTGGCCGATGTATTTTTAGCATGTCATTAGTGCTCTTCTTAAAAAATATGAGATGGTTATGTAGATTCGATGACGTTTTCCATTCGGTTGACTGATTAGCTCGATGAAGAGCGAAACAGAATGTCTGGTATTTCTATCGAGTGTGGCATTGATCTCGAATTGGAGGATGAATGGAGGGAGTCTGTAAAACTCGCTCCGTTTGAGCGTTGGTTTGATTAATTATCAATTTTCCAACTGAATTTCCGAACCTTATATATATATATATATATATATATATATATATATATATATATATATATATATATATATACATATATATATATATATATATATATATATATATATATATATATATATACTATATATATATATATATATATATATATATGTGTGTGTGTGTGTGTGTGTGTATGTGTGTGAGTGTCTATATGTCTGTTGTGTGTATAATATTTGCATGGAATTGTAGGTTAGACATTCAAAAATAAAATATCTATATTTTTTCATGGATCACTATCTATTGATGTAAATGTTTTCAATATTAGAGCATATATTAGCAAATAAACTTATTGGACGCTGATATGTTTGGCATAAGGTCCTGTCGTGCTGCTGCTTATCAATGTTTGTGCATAATTTCCAAAATTTTGGGTTTTAACGTATTAGTGTCATATGATTTGATCTGAGAATCGAGATTAATGAAACAAGGACAACAGATATCTAACAATTATCTTCGATATATAGTTTAATAAATAACGTTTCCTCTTTGATTCTGTGTAAATTCACCTATTTATAGTAAACGGTAATTATAAGAAACGGGTAAGACAGAAAGTAAATACTAATTGATGGTATTTATCGTTCAGTAAGAATTTCACCATGATTCAAAGCAAAAGAATTTAGTATACTCTAGGATCATTAGTTACATGTGTGTATGCTATGATTACGCAATTTATGATATACATTAGCATAATATGATCAAATGAGTGGTAAATGAAACGAAAAAATATTGTTGTTGCAGTTGGGAAATTTGAAAGGTTACTGATGTTTTCTATTGAGGAAATGTGAAGGATATAGATGGAGAACATGGGGAATTCTAAATTTTAGGACTCACATAGCCAGCTCTGTTCAAAGATTATTTGATAATTTTCAATATTCAAATAATTCTCCATGTCCAAGAAAAGACAGAGCGCTGTCTGTCGTGGTTGCGGCCGGAATCAGAACTATGTTATTGCATCCTATCATGGACTACAGTAGTACATATTTCTTTATGAACATATGGGTTCAGCTTACACCGAACGTTTTTATTTCTAATCCAGATGTGAAGTTTTTAGTACTGGGATACGTATTACAGTTCTGTTGGAAGGATAATTGATAATTTAAAATTTTAAAATTACTGTCTTTGATTAAATTCATTACGATTAATTTCATAACTCAAGCCTTTATTTGAAAAATTGAAGTTCCATTATGTCATGCCAACAATTCAGTATCACAGAGAATATTGTTTAATTTCTTATGCAAATGGTAAATCAAAATTAAGGTGATATATTTCTTCAACCCTAATCGTTTATAAATTCTATTTAATGTATCTACTGTGATCCATAAATTGAAAGCTTACGATGCAGATGATATATTTCACCTAGAACCGATATTGTAATCATAATTACATATGAATAGGAAAACACTTTTTGTAATGCTATTGAAGTCAACCTTTATAACATTTAATTAACAATGATCAAAAAATCACTGCATTAATTGATACGTTGAAGGAAAAACTCAAACGGTTAGTTAACATATAAAGCAAAAGTTATCTAGTTTTTATAATTTTTTGAACAAGGTTTCAAAGTCATATATTATCAACCTACATACTTTGAAAGAAAGGTTGGTTGGAAGTAGACAATAATAAATATATTGATTACGATAATGGCAATCGTAATATAATAATATTCAAGTTTTTAATTCGAGAATCCTTATAAGTCAAGGTTCTCATTCACTATCATTGAAAATTTCTAGCTGATTTTTTTGCTGACTGAAATACCATGAATGCCACTTAGTTCGGGTTGTTGAAAAAACAATAATTATCAATTTTAAAACTTTTTCATAAATTATACTGATAGTCGATATGAAAAACCCTGTTTGACAATGAATCACCTGAAAGTTGATAAAATTTCCCAAAAAATTGCGGGGCTATAAACGTCATTATGTTAGAGGAATTTCTCGATAGCAGAGCGTCAACGGCTTCTACCTTTAAATTGATTGAAAATCCGAAATTTGTTGAAAAAAATTATTTATAATAGCTACTTTTATTAAGTCATGTGAGATAAAAGGTTTATGAAGGCTGATTCCGATAATATAACTGATGTCGAATATTTAAAAACATTTTTTAGGGAGTTCTTTTCGTAGTATTCGTACATAAAGGTACGACTCTTTAGGTTTTAGGGCATTTTTGAAAATGTTGCATTTTGGGATCCCCGTCGTATCGGCGTTATCCTTCATCTTATCGAAAAGGTATTCTTACAGATTTTTTTCCCTAGAATGCAGTGGTGTAGATAATTTTTGTTTCATATTTACTATTTTTGAGTTATAAGGCAATCTTATGTTTTTTTGAATGGAATACCCTGTATAAATATAAAATTTGTCTTTTTTTCCTTTTCAAAAATATAGATAGTATAAACTTTTTCTCAGAAACGCGCAAATAAAGGACAATTTTCTGAAATTAAATGCATAATTTAATAGAAAGCCATGGATATTGTTCATAAGGAACAAAAATAAATGTCAAACCAATATCATCGGTTTGTGGATCGACGTTTGGTTTATAAAAGTGTTTATTTTTGTTCTTTTGGTATTATTATTTAATTGATATCAATCAATCTCTTCGAATAATGCAGAGTATGGAGATTATGAAAAATATGATATGCTGGTATATTTTATATCGAGTACCTAATGAAAATTCTGAAGAAGCATTCGAATTATATTTCCTGAGGTAAGTAAGCTATAATGGCTATGAAAAATCTCTATTATCATTTTAATTATTTTCTTGTAAGGTATCTAGACAGGAGGCAACCGTTTTTCGAGATATTTGCTCGTTTAAGAGCAAATTTAGTTGAGCACGGATCATTTGTTCACCCGCGTGCTAAAATATATAACAAAGAGAGAAGGGAAAGAAAAGACATAGATACTTTGGGATATATAGAAGCAACACCTATCTCCTTATAGAAAATTTGAGAAGGAAATTGGTGTTCTAAAAACTGACAGCATTGCAGAACTTCGAGAGGCAATTCATTTAACCTTTCGAAAACTGCGAATGAAAACAAAGGTTCTTTTAAACGCTATTCAAAGAATTATAATTGCCAATTTTGCATCAGTAAAAATAAAATGGTTGTCAATTTGAATATCACCTTCAATTTTTTTAAATAATATTATTTATTCGTGTTTGTAATATTGTTGCTTTACGCTACAAAACTGTTGACACTAACTTACTGTTAGAAAAAAGATCTATAGGTAATTTTTAAGTAAAGCATACCTATATGCAAGGTATCCAATTCTTCGTTAGTAATATGTAACTGTCACTTGTTCATTGTTGTTATCCATGGCCTTCTATTGATTCATGCATTTAATTTCAGGAATTTGTCATTTATTTGCGCGTTTCTGAGAAAAAGTGTATACTATCATATATTTTTGAGAAGGTAAAAAAAAGACAAATTTTATAGTCTATAAATATACAGGGTATTCCATTTAAAAAAACATAAGTTTGCTTTATAACTCAAAAATAGTAAATATGTAACAAAAATGATCTACACCACTGTACTACGGAAAAAAATCTATAAGAAATATTACTTTTTCGATAAAATGAAGGATAACGGCGATACGACGGGGATCCCAGAATGCAACATTTTAAAGAATGCGCTGTATGTTAAAAACTAAAAGGGCTATTGAAATTCTGTTGACGACATCTTCAGTTTTACAAAAAAGTAACACAATGTCGCTAAAACCGCAACCCTATATCTTCAAAAATAACGGAGATACCATTCTAAAGTATCCAAAATGGGGCACCATGTATAGGTACTTCATCATTAATATTTGTAAGCAGTTCATAATTAGTTCATATTTTTATAATAATTGATAATAAAAACTTTTATTTCCATAACTTTTAAAACAATAATTTATTACAGTTTTATTATCATTCCTTAATTTTTTTCTTCTGAAAAGTTTCATCTAAAAAGTTTCTAATATTGTTAATTCATTTAATTGTTTCTGCTATTGAAAACATAATATATAGCGAAAGAAACTTCGTTTCAACTGGAGGTCCAATGACACCTCTCGTCTTTTATTTTTCTCATCCTTATAGAGCGGATGAAATCGGCCTCATAGATGTACCAACTATGTTGAACACAGTTAAACACTACTCAGGACGAAGAAGTATTATTTATGTGGGTCACTCACTGGGGACAACAGCTGCTCTGATGTTTGGCTCGGAATATCCAGAAGCTGCAAGAAAAATGGTTAAACTGTTTGTTTTCTTGTCACCTGCATATAAGCTGAATAACATTCCATCGCCATATCGAGTACTTTTTCCTCTCCTTAGACCTTTTCTGGTAAGTTAATTGAGAAAATTTCGCTTCAGTATTAATCAGGTCAAATATAGAAAAGGTTTATCCTAATGAAAGATTCAAAAACCAGTGGATTGGTAATAATGGCTCCATAAACTGGCAACCACGGTCCCCTGACTTATCTATATTAGATTTCTTCATATGGGGCTATATAAAAAATAAAATAAAGAAGATGTCGTCTGTGTCTTCAACAGAATAGCCAGTAATTTGAACAATATTTACAAAACATTTTCAACAGAAAAATAATAGAACTTTGTTTTGTAGCAGTGTTACATATAAGTTTCTATTTTTGTTATAATAATTATAAAATTCATCTCTGTTTAGTAACTTATATTAAATAATAATTTTTTAATGAATACTTTTCTTTCTAACCTATATAAATGGAAGTGATATTTTTGTTCATTGCGCCGAACGATCTATCAAAGTGATATTTGTCTTGACTTAAAAAAAAGAAAATTATCTAAATACAGGGATAATACTTAAAATTTTATATAAGTATTATATATTTTTGAAAAGCGCAAAACATTTGTGTTTTGAATATGGAAAAATATACAGAGTGTTCTATTTAAAAAATTATAACATTGGGTTATATCTAAACAATGACAGCTCATTTCGAAAATCTGACTACGCCACTGGATTCTACGTAAATCGTATAAAAGAAAGTTTCTTTTTCACCTTTAAGTTAAAAGGAGGCTGTGATACAGGAGGGGGACCAAAATGCAATATTTTCAACTTCGCCCTGTATCTCAAAAAAGAAGCAAGCTATGAAAATTTTGTTTACGGTATCGTGAAATTCACAAAAAAGTAGCCAACGTTCGTGAAAACCGCAAATCTCTATCTTTAAAAATAAGCGAGTTACCCCGTAAGGACATTGAAAATGGGACAGCCTGTACAATAGAATTGGCATTTTTAGGCGAAAAATATCAATGTCGACAATAAACGGCTCGATTGATTTGAAATCTTCGAAAAATTTTATATGGATATGTACATCCTTGAATTTCAGGTTTTGAGTGGGTTATCACTTAAAACATTTCTAAATTACAAAATAATCTTGTATATGAGTTCACTAAATTCACAAATAATTGAGATGTATATATGAATCACTTATCATAATACCTTCGGAATATAGTTCAAGTTCACCCATATATAAGAATATGTAATTCATCTTTTTTTAAATTGATTTCCAGAGTTTAACAAGTAGCTTGAACGTTGTGCAAGTTCTCTCACGTGGTTACTCCAGAAGATTAACTAAACCGACTTGCTTGGCATCAACCACATTAATGTTGATTTGTTTACATGCTATCAATTTATATCTGGGTCCATTTACTCAAATAGCACCTGTAAGTTTATGAATTGTACAATTCAATAATACCACGCACTATTGTCTTAAATCAACTTTGTTTCAGGAAACTCTTCCAGTTTATTTTAATCAATTACCTGGAGGTACTTCACTGAAAACTTTGACATACGTAACTGAAGCTTCGAAAGGAAAATTTCGGAAATATGACTATGGACGTGGGAAAAATATGATTAAATATGGATCAGCTGAGCCGCCAGAGTATAATATTACCAAAATTAAAGTACCTATACTTATATATTATGCCAAAAATGACTGGGCTACACCAAAAAAGGTAATCATTTTAAGCTGTTATTTTCTCAGATTTATAGTTCCATTGTTTTGACTATCGATATTGAGGGTTTGTTTCGTTATTATTTCTGAAGATTAGTTTTTGTGTTAATTTTTTTTTCTTTTCCTCTACAACTATTTCATATTTACTGATGTTTAAATGAGCATTTGGTGAATTTATTTATAATGAAACTTTTTCGCAGGATGCCATCAACCTGTACAATACTTTGCCAAAGACTATCCGTTATGGCTTGTACGAAATAGCAGAAGCAAATTTCAATCATTTCGATTTTCTATTTGGCAGAGATGCAAAGAGCTTAGTGTATGACCATTTATTGAAATTATTGGGAAAAGTCTCGAAGAGTCAAAATCTGTTGAACGAACCAAACGAGAGTAAATCTGTAAAGAACAACTCTAGCTAAAATAAACAAAAATTTGATAATATAATTTAAATATAGTAAAGTGTAAATAAATAATTTTATATTTATTATTAATTATTTCATTTGTTTAAGATCTGTTAAATTTGAAATTAAACTACAGAATGATTTATAACCGTTTTTCTCTGCTACAGGTTACTCTTTCAACCACTTCTCGCTATTTTGCTCGGATCTAGGCGCTGAATGCAGCTTGTTTGAATCACTGGATACTATTATTTGATTGTTCGAAAGTGTTGGTATCCAGCTCTGAACCTAGTACCCTACACCTGCCCTTGAACTATTAGTCTCTCTAGGTTGTCATCATCTCTTTTCTGTAAGGTCCCGAAGTATCTAAAGATTCGAGCTTGTACTATTTTGGTCTTTGGGGTTCTTTGATTACTTGAATGATGAACGCAATAGCATTGTTCTCCAACACCAGAACTCAAGCGCTTCAATCTTTCTGCTATCGATATCTCCGCCTCGTGTAGTAGTACAGAGAATATCAATGTTTGAATAAATATATATATATATATATATATATATATATATATATATATAAAACAAAAGCAAAATTATCGGTCTAGCCCGCATATGTCGAAGCAGCCGTTGACACGTGTTTCGGACTCATTGGTCCTCATCAGAACGGCGTAGCCAAGTATGCGATGGAAAACCTGGAAATTTCCCCGCGATAAATCTCCTCTTTGTAGTTTATTTCCACGGTCCAGGATCTCGCGGATGGCATTAATCGCCTCCGTGGTCAGAGTTTGACCAAATCTCCCAAACCGGAGAGTTCGAACAATGTACCACAAATGTGTGATTGTCTTCCGAAGCAAAGGATGCGGCTTGTTGTTGCTGGTTCTTGTCCAGGTTTTCCATCGCATACTTGGCTACGCCGTTCTGATGAGGACCAATGAGTCCGAAACACGTGTGTCAACGGCTGCTTCGACATATGCGGGCTAGACCGATAATTTTGCTTTTGTTTTATATTACTATTTTCCCCGCGATAAATCTCCTCTTTGTATATATATAATATATATATATATATATATATATATATATATATATATATATATATATATATATATATATATATATATATATAGGCGTTTGACACGATATATCACAGGCTGCGACGTCATATATAGCTAGAATATTATTCTGTTTTAAGAAAGTTCGACATGAATCTGTGTAATCATTCCTAATCAATTCCATTATTAGGAAGCTTTTCCTACACAAGCGAAACTACCCAAGAAGAAATAATACTTTGAAAATTTGCTCTTTTGAAATATTCATAGTGTATATTACTGAACATAGATTTCCTCTGAGTAATTTTATATGATGATACCAGTTCAGACAGTTGTCAATGTGATCTCCTAGAAACTTTGTCTGGTGGCACACTTTGAGTTTCTTGAGTATTGCAGTATTCTGAGTGGGATCCAGCTAGCCCTGTCCGTGGTAAAGTAAAGGAACAATATTAATACCCTTAATATTTATCTTAACTTTTGAGTCGTATTTTCCCATGAAATACCTACTATTGCATTGTATAGAAGGAAAGCAGTCATGTGCGGGAGTAGTTTTTCTGTCCGTTTTAGACCTCCTAGAACTCCTAGAAGGTTCGAAAAAGTTTTTATGTCTATATATATATATATATATATATATATATATATATATATATATATATATATATATATATTCTCCTCCAGGTACATATAAGCATCTTCAACGGATCCCATCGAGTCAAACGAGCTGAAATTCGTACCTGGGATTGTTTTCGTTTCAGAACGAAACTATCAAAATTTGGTAAAATTTTTCTAACCGCCGTCATTTTAACGTAGATTTTTTTTCGTGGTTTTTGAAGAATTGCCGAACCCCACAGCGTCTGCAGATTGAGTTAGAGGGTTGGTGCGTACATCCTTTTATGGTTTCAACTCTTTTTCTTTTCCGAGCTGCATTTCGTGGTGACATTCCATTCAAATTGCATCTCGATCTGCCATCAGTACGCGATGCAATTCGCAAATTTTTTTTTCACAATAGATGGTTGAAGTTTGGTAAGTGGATTATGTTGATGTTGTGTTACGTTCCTTCCTTAGTTTCAACTTTCTTCTTCAACCACGATGGACTATTTTTTTTTCACTTTGGTTTCCTATTCAAGTGTGATTCATCAAAATATAATTCAATCCCTTAGAATAGCATCTCAACGCGATGCATTTCGCGCGGAAAATACGACCTTAGTGTCTCTTTCTAGTTCATAACATGCATAATCATTATTGATTAATTTATATTTCCGTATATTCATTCATAAAATTTTAAATGAATGCATAAGTAGGAACATAAGTATAGTTACTGAAATTCCGTAAGAATTACAAATGCGGAAAGTCTAATCAACTCTGGAAATGCACACGAATAGCGTCAGAATCTGGAAAACTCCGTGGTTTTTTCTATTACAGTCACTATTGCGGTTTGAAATTTCCTCACTTTCTCAAACTTGTCTTTGAATGAAATATTTCGTTTCTTATCTCAAGATCGTTATGTCAAGGATAACTGCCAATTTATAAACTCAGCATATATCGGCCACTATCTTTCAATAATTGCGAATACCTTAAGACGATTGAACTCGAATTGTGCAAGTGTAGTCGCATTATGATGTTTTTAACTATAGTGCTATTAGTGAGTTTTATGAGGACAAGTTTTGCTCATGATAGGAATGTGTGTCCAACTTTTCGGGATTATTATACAGTGAAAAATAATACAAATTGTTGGTATGATGTTGCAGCTGAACATGATGCGGTAAGTTTTTTGAATATTACCAGCGTTTAAATTTTTGCTAGAATAGTGACTAAACAAAATCATCAACAAACAAACAAAAAAATTCATCAATAAATCAGAATTATTAATCTTCTGAAGTAAAATGATAACCTTGATTCTATTAAAATTGGTATATTTTCTAGATATATATGTTTCGGGCTACTAACCCATTATCAAGAGTTTTTTTTACTCATTTAGTAGAATCAAGCCAACTTTAGTTGGTTTTAATTTTGAAAAATATTTCACTAAGTGTTAATTGAGCAGGTAATTAACGTTAATAAATCAGAATTCAATTCATATTCAGTCAGCGAGATACAAATTCCAAACTGATATTTCAGTTTTTCTTTAAATGATTACGATAGAATATATTTATATATATATATATATATATATATATATATATATATATATATATATATATATATATATATATATATATATATATATATATACCTATATTATATATATATATATATTCCACAAATTAATTTTCAAACTTCTATCGCTTATTTATACTATCACAAATCATAAACTGCCATTGTTTCATAAATTCGGAATAAAATTAATTATTATTTCAAAATTTATCAAGTACTAGGATTATCTTGAACTAGTGAGAAACAATTTAAATTTCTGGTAGTTATTATAATATATTGAATGAGGACAAATTAGTAACTTCCACAAAATCTGTAACTTTGTGGAAACATTTAGAAGAAATACTCAAACATTTTTTTCAGTGATATATATATATATATATATATATATATATATTATATATATATATATATATATATATATATATATATATATATATAATTAACTTAGATAAAGGTCGCACTATATATGAATCTGAAATTCAGGGAAACCCTAAATTTTAGATTATATATATATATATATATAATAATAATAATATATTTACCAAAGATACATGTCATAATATAGATATTACATACCGCTATTCTATATATTTCATACAAATTTTTATTGCACCTAAGTAATTTAATACTTGTATGTGCTTACAGTCTAAAGTAAAATAAAAGAAAATAACATACAGGATGACAAAAAAAAAAAAATAAATGAATTATAAGAGAACTGAAAAACGAAAAAAAATAAGAAGAAGAGAAGAGAATGTGAAGACAAGAAAGAAAATCTCAGCATAACCAACGCTCGAGCGCGCATCGCAGGTGCAAACGAGCTCGTACGTGCAATATTTCAGGCATGCTTCCATACTAATCCAACAAATTGACAAATTTTGTATAATTGTCATTAATATACTCTCTGCAGCAACACCAAATTTTCTTATGTGTTTTATTAGTCTTATCTCCAGTGGTATAATATTATAAAATTTAGGTCCCAGGTAGGCAATGAATCGTTTGTTTTATATTTTTACGGTTTTTAGGTACTTGTATATGCATATTGTTGTTATACTTCGTGTATTATACTTATTATCAACAAACATTTTTAAATTGTCTCTTTTAAAAATATGCATACAAACATTCAAATGTATAGAGAACGAATATGAAGACTTCCTTTGTGTACAGGAGTTTAGTGGGATAGTCTCGTTTTTTGTTTGTAGATAATTTCAACATATAGTTTTTGTACCACGTTCAGCTTCTTGAGTGTTCTGGTATAAAGACCACCCCAAACCAGTATGCCGTACCTCAATAGTGATTCCACGAGTGCCTTGTAAATAGATATTAATATATTTCCTTTCAATATTTCTCTGAGATTATAAAATTTGAATACAAGTTTTCTTACTCTATTTGTCAAGTAGTCAACATGATGATTTCCCCACCGGAGGTGTTGATCAATTATCACGCCCAAATACTACTAATCTCATCAACCTCTGGCAATTTCTTCCTGCAGGTTATCTACTCTAATTGTTCTATAGTTTGGACGATTACGGTTGGATATTGAGAAAGACATGTACTTAGTTTTCGTCACATTTAGAGTTAGCTGATATTCGTCTAGCCAGTTTTTTATTACTCCATTTCATCCATCAATAACCTGTTTCCTTACATCATCCCAAGTTGCCCATTAAACAGTGCAACTGTATCATCAGCATAAGAAATGAGCTGAGCATTAATATCAAGCTTCAAATAACGAGTTTATATAAATGATGAACAGGATTGGACCTAGCACCGTGCCCTGGGGAACCCCCACCTCCACAAGTTTCGGATCACTCAGGATATTCCCAACCTTGACGTACTGATACCGATCAGCAAGATAGTTCATGAAGATGTGCAGCACAATGCCACGAACTCCGCAATGCGAGAGCACCTCAAGAAGTGTTTCATGGTGCACTGTATCGAATGCCTTTGCTAAATCTAGAAATACTCCAATACATTTTTGACCATTATCTAAATTTTTTGTTATTTCTTTAGTAACTTCATACAATGCATCACAGGTACCCACGCCCTCCAGAAAACCAAATTGGCCCTTATGTAGCACCTCGTTTCGTTTCAGGAATTCAACAAGTCGTTCTTTCAGACATTTTTCAAAGATCTTTGAAAAGTTATTTATTACACTGATAGGTCTATAATTAGAATTGAGGTTTTACGCCCATTTTTATGTATCGGGTTATGATAAAAATCTTAAAATCACGAGTAACGATGCCAGTGCTAAAGATAAGGATGATAATATGAGTAAGAGGAGCAAGAATGTATGGATGTATTAATTTTATTATGTTCGTGGTTACACCGTCAATTCCAGGTGAACTGTGGTTTTTCAAACCATTTATATGGTTTAGTACTTCACTTTGTGTGACTGGTGCAAGAAATATCGTTTTAGTTGACTATCCAACTTCTGTTGGAAATTTTTGGACTTAGATATTTTCTGGAGCATATTGTATCCTACGTTAGCGAAGTAGTCATTGCAGTAAATTAGCCATTTGGTTAGTATCATCAAAAGGTTTTGTCATTATCATCTAATATCTTTAATTCTGTATTTTGTTTGATGAATTTTCATTGCATGCTTCATAAACATTTCGTAAATTTTCTTTAAATTTTTTTGGTTTTGTGAAATTAAATCTTTGTAGTAGTCATTTTTGCTTTTTCAAAAGCTGGTTTAAATAGTTTCTGTATGCCTTGTACTCAGCTTGCAGAGACAACGACTGATGTTGTGATAGTCTTTTTTTTTAGTTTATCTCGTCTTTTTATTGAAGCAATCAGTCCTGAGGAAATCCAAGGTTTGATTTTTTTATTTTTATTTATAATACATGTTTTGTCATTTTTGATTCCTTAATAATATTGGAAACTATATTTGTAAATCTATCTGTCGCCATTTTCTACATCATTATTTCCCTGTACATCAGACCAATTCTGATTAATGAAAAGATGTTTTAATTTTTGTATGTCAATTTTTTGTGATCTTGTGTAGGTTTTCAGAACTATCGACATGTTTGCGACTCTTAACTTTTTAGTTAGATTTATTGCTATTGGATAGTGGTCTGTTATGTTACAATTTAAAATATAAGATAGACACTCAACATCATTAGTGCCACGTTTCTGTTTCACAAATATGTGATCAAGGCAGCTGGAGCTGTCGTCCGTCACTCTTGTCGGAGACTGAATGTAGGGTTCAAACACATTACTCGCCATCATCGATAAATAACCATTGACTATATGGTCATCTTTTTGTAATGTATTTATATTTATGTCGCCTAAAATAATCTGAACCTGGCTCGTCTCCCTCGCAGCCTCTAGAATGGAGTCTATGTCTTCGATAAAAAGTCTTTCATCTGTTGGGTTTGGTCTATACACACCGAATATCATACAGGAGATTCCGCCCACATTAAGCTTCAACACACCAAGGGTAACAAAACATCTTTCAAGTTTAACAACTGAGAATGAGGCATCCAAGTCAGATTTAATCATCATCAAAACACCATCATTCTTATTATAGTTAGCTTTATTGTAATATGTAATATATCCGGGAATTTCAAAATTATTTTCTGACTCTATTTGAAAACACTCACTCAAGACAATAACATCACAAACATCAAGATTATATGTTTGAATTGTGGCTATCAATTCATTGAAGTTTTTTTTTGCACTGCGTATATTGAAATGTATTAAACTGAGAAATCTCTCTGATTTACTCACCACAGTATGAAAGTCCTCAACTTCGACCGATACATCAAGGCTACCAACATCCGCTGAACCCAAACTTTCTAGAATCAGTTCTTCGTTTAACACAACCATAAAACTTATTCTATACAATAATCCGTTCTATTTCTCAAAACCTGTGTATGGTACAAACTAGAAGGACAGTCAGCATCTGTAGACTCATGATTTATGTCGTAATTTTTCTTGTATTGTTTGTTTGCCTGGAGACAGTTGTTGCAGCACTTTTTTACTTGCGTACACACCTTCATTGCATGTTCCTCTCCACATCTTGCACAAACTATTTTGTTTTTACAAGAAGCTTTTTTGTGATAATATTCCTGGCATCTGAAGCAACGAGGAATATCCAAGTCTTCATATACTGGGTAGCGTTCCCAACCTATGTAAACTTTCTTCTTGTCTATTAATTGTTTAAATGCATATGGAGAGCACTCACAAAATATTGTCTTAGTAGAACCTAAATTGTTTTCTCTTATATAAGTCACTTTAATTCCTTCTGATAATCGATTTTGCTCTAATATACTCTCTTCTATTCTTTCCATAGTCATGTTTTGATCAAAGCTAACGATCTTTATTCTTGGTTTACGCATTTTGGTTAGTTCAACACTGTAGGAATCTTTCAGTTTCTCCTTCATTGCAGTTGCTAACTTTTCTGTTTCTTGCTTAGAAGAACACTTAACAACTAGGGCACCATTTCCAATTGTTCGTAATTTCTGGACCCCAATATTAAGGTTAGCTAGGTTTATATTTTTACCAATTTCATTTCTTGTTCGGGTTGAATCTTGTTTATTTCTTGGCTTTACAATTACATTCGGGTAGTTGGGTTTCTGTTCAGGCCTCTGTCCGTAATTTTTGGTAACTACATCTGCATATGCTATTCTAGTCGATTCCTGTTGAGTTTTTTCATATGTATATAATTTCTCCTGAAGTAATTTGATCACGACATCCTTCTCATTAATTATAGTCTCCTTATCACCAATTGTTTCTTTCAGTAAATTAACCAGTTGATAATCACGGCATTTATAGCAATTAAATTTCAATAATCTTTTTTGTAAAGGCATGCATTTCGCTTCTGTTGGAGATAGTTCAGAACATTCAACACAGAACAGGTCTTTGCAAGAATCGCATGGAAAACATGGACATTTTACCTCCCTACTGGATGTTTTAACTTGTCGGCACCTTGAACATTCCATTTTCAGGTATCATATCTCTATCATCCGAATGCGCTATATCCCAGTATATATATATATATATATATATATATATATATATATATATATATATATATATATATATATATATATATATATATATATATATATATATATATATAATGTTCAGAAAGATTTCTGCGGTCGGGAGTATTTGAAAAACTTGGTTCTCGGAATGAACCGCGTAAAAGATTTGAAAAATCTCGACGTTTCGGCTCCTTTTGCGAAGCCATCTTCTGGAGAATTAGAAGGGAAATAATTCAGATACGTGGCCTCAATCTGCCTACTCCACGAATCGAATTAGGAGGAATCGGAAATAATTATTTCCCTTCTAATTCTCCAGAAGAATTATTTCCCTTCTAAATCTCCAGAAGATGACTTCGCATAAGGAGCCGAAACGTCGAGATTTTTCAAATCTTTTACGCGGTTCATTCCGAGAACCAAGTTTTTCATATATATATATATATATATCTATATATATATATATATATATATATATATATATATATATATATATCTATCTAATATATTCTCGTGTCACAATGTTAGTTACCATACTCCTCCGAAACGGCTCGACCGATTCTCATGAAATTTTATGTGCATATCAGGTAGGTCTGAAAATCGGAAACATTTATTACTTCATTCCCCTAAATGTTAAGTTTGGTCCACCCCTTGAATTTGTTTTTTATTTTTCAGACAAAATTTTTGTTCTATTTTTTGTATGATACAACATTCAAAAATACATACAACCCTAAATTTTTACCTCTCTACGATCAACCCCTATTTTTTATTTGTTAAACTCCTTCGAAATGACTCGACCGATTCTCATTAAATTTTGTGTGCATACTGGTTAGGTCTGAGAATCTGATAAAATCTATTTTTCATCCCCCTAAATGTTGAGGGAGGTCCACCCCTCAATTTTTTATTTTTCATACAACATTTTTTGTTCTATTTTTTTTTATGATACAACATTCAAAAATACATACAACCCTAAATTTTCCCCCTTTACGATCAACCCCTATTTTTTATTTGTTAATTATAAACTTCAATTTTCTTGGCAAGATTGTCATTTTTATTTTGTCATGACTTAGAATAGAAAAATTCATATAACTCTCAATTATTTACCCTTCTACGATCAACCACTATTTTTGTATCGTGATTTTCATTTTTTTATTTTATCCACGGATCCGCAATAGGGCTGCAAGATGGCAATCGAAAATAACAATAGTCGGTTTGAGAATAGGTCGTAATATATTTTTCATACTCCTAATGTTTAACATTTTTATGAATCTTTTGAAAAAAATTTGCTATTTTAATTTTTTTCTGATGTTGCTTAAAAAAATACATACAACTCTAAATTTTCACCCTTCTGTCAACAACTTATATTCAATAGCCATTTTAGTAATTTAAACAACGTTTGCCGGGTCAGATAGATTGATAGATAGTTAGATAGATAGATAGATAGATAGATAGATAGATAGATAGATAGATAGATAGATAGGTAGATATACATCGGCAGATAGATGAATAGATAGAAAGATAGATAAAAATAATTTATATGGCAGAACGTTTGCCAGGTCTGATAAATTGACAGATAGATATGCAGATAGATAGACAGATAGATAGATAGAAAGATAGATAACTATCTAGATAGATAGATATACATCGGCAGATAGATGAATAGATAAAAATAATTTATATGGCAGAAAAACGTTTGCCAGGTTAGCTAGTATATATATATATATATATATATATATATATATATATATATATATATATATATATATATATATATATATATATATATATATATATATATATATATATATATATATATATATATCAAACTTTTTGTGAATTTACAAATATTTTATTTAATTTTTTCTCTGATCATTGACAGATATATAAGCCATAAAAACGTTTTAACAAAGTTTCAAATCCAAAGAAAAAATTCAATTGAAATCGAGTTCCTGAAATACTTGTGACAAATTACATATATTTGTTTAAATCAACCAAATTTATATGTGTTTTCCTTCGTTAGCTAACCTTTAATTCTGAACATAATGGTGAAGATTTAAGAAGGTAGATTAAAAATACCTAATAAATAAAAATTGAGTAGGTAGTGTTTCTATCTAAAAAAAAACATTCGAAAGCTTTTACTAATTTATACCTGATCTATCTTTGTTTTTCATCAAACCAAGATTAACATTTCTCCAATATGCTATATGAGATACCATATGATATATGGAACGTAAAACAGCTTTCTTATTTTTCTGACTTTAATACTGTGTATGCATTTTTTAATTTAATTTCCATGATACTTGAATGACCTGGTAGGATGAAATGCAGTCAATGTAACTGGTCAAGGTGATACGGTTTAGAATATGCTGCATTCTCTTAATTAAATTACTAATGCTTTCAACTACAATCCTCTTTATATCGATAGACGTACTTTACTGTAGGTATTCCTTCACCAGACCTTGCAGTCTGTGCGAGATATAGTAATATTATGCAATACACTATAAGTCACATTTTTCCGTAAGAAGTAGTACAAATTAACTAAAAGTTATTTTCCTACTTCATATTTTCCCTTCTAAGTGATTAATAATCTTAATGCAACTTAGATGTACAGGTGAATGTTGCAAATCTCTGTTGTTATTATCGATCGAATAATAATTACATATAAAGCTACAGTTGCACCGGACGACATTGTAGAACATTTTTGTTTGCGTGTTTCTGAAAATGTTTCACAATTTTCCTAGATGTTCCTTAAAAATAATTAATTAACTATTGTATAACTAATTGAAAAATCGCGATAAAACATTTTTGCCACCAAATTATTGTTCATTCAACTATCCAGTTAGTGTCTGAATTTTTTTATTTCTCAATTTTCGTATTTAATATGGTTAGATAATGTTTATTGTTAAAGTGTCCTAAATGGGCGTGTTTTGCGTCAGATTAGCCGTTTCCGGGCGTATTTTTATCCCACTGAGAAAATTATAATTATTGATCCTACAGTTCCGACGGTTGAAACTTTCTTTCAGGAAATTTTCTCTTCTCTTTGAATAATTCTTTTAGATATCAAAAATCTCAATTGATTTTTGAGATATTCGCAAAAAACAAAGCCTTGGATCGTCGCAAGACGGACAGAGGCGAAAGCATTTGCCAAAAACGTTTTCATTGATCAAGAACGAAAGTTAGAGGTTCGAAGGCGATCAGATACCGCCCTAGTTCTAACCATAAACGATGCCAGCTAGCGATTCGCCGACGTTCCTCCGATGACTCGGCTGTCAAAACAAATTTTTATAATTTCCGTGAGCGGAATTTTATTTTTTCAAGAAATATCTGCATTCTATTCCCAATCGAATGACACCTTGCTCATATTCTTCCGAGACTGCTGAAAAAAGTGGAACAAAACAGCACTTGTTGCCTGGACTAATTACTCAAATGGTACCGAAACTTTTATTATCATGTAACATTGGTGTGAATGGTATGAATTGGTCTACAATTCATTACATACATTATTATTTTAAAATACACAACACAGAAAAAATATTGTATGTAACACGATCCAAAAGCTATTTTATTTTTCACTTGTATATTATTTGTTGATGGATCATAACGCCCGCTAATTGTACGAGGAGAAATGAAGCAACTTGCATCGATTAAATACTTCATAATCCTTGTCGTATACGACTTTGGATTTCTCCGGCAATTAATTATTCGTAGCTTTGGCTGCAATTTCTATGATATTCTTGGGTAAATTCATTTTCATTTCCATTATTTCTATAAGACTACACAAAGGAATCAGCAATGACGTTCACCAAATATGATGAAAAATATTCACAAACGTCAAAATATCAACAAACGATATTCCTACTATGAGAAGGAAAATGGAAAGTACAGGAGCAATGAACCGATTTTAAAATCGATTTTTCATTATAATAAAATGATTTTTCCGTGAAAAATAAAATCTTGTATGCACCACGTGCATTACTAGATCCGAACGCCCATCGGGCAACATTCGGCCCGAGGGCCTTTGGCCCGAGGGATCTATAGTTAGTTCCGTAAATTACTATTTTACGGTACTTCTGAAACAATGAAGATATTATTTTATCTTTAGTGCAAAATTATAATTTCAAGCTAGTGAACGATGTAATATTTTCATAAAAATATTTAACTTTCAGCAAATTATCATCAAGTTCCATGGATATCAATTGCAAGAATTCAAAGTGCAAACTAAAGATGGGTATATTTTGACTATTTTCAAAATATCTAGTCGAAATACAACCAACTCCATAACTAAATACTACCCAGTGTTTCTACAGCATGGTCTTTTATCTACTTCAGCTAATTTCATAGCCTTAGGAGAAAATTCTTTAGGTAATATTCATTTTATACTATCGTAGGAATGATAATATTTACGAAATGATATAATTTAAATCATTTCATATATAAGGGAAACAAAATAATCAAACACACAATAAGGATGATTTTGCAATTTTTTATAAACTGTTACATACAAATACTACAAACATTATACCTACTTCAGGTTGTCCTTTCCAATATTTCTATTTCACTAACAAAATTCCACAAAGAATATTGAACTTCATAAAACAGATTGCTAGCAATAATGAATATAATCCACAATTAATTGACAATATTATCAAAATAAAGAATTTTAATTTATCAATAAATAAGGTTTTCCCCTTTTAAATATGTTCAAGAAAATTGACATCTAACAACAATTTTTTCACATTATATTATCAATATCGGCTATCGTAGGAACAACTCTTCAGTCCAGCATATACCTAAAGAACTATAAAATCCAATTACTTAAATTCCCAAAATCTGGTGTTTTTCAGTGGTGATTGCGACAAAATGTATATTCAACACATAGAAACTTCGGAAAAAGAGTTGAAGAACATAAAAAGAGAGACTACATATTTATAACATGAGAATCATCCATTAAATACAATTTTCAATAGGTATTTTATGAGAGAGAAATTGTACTTTGAAAAGCCCTGAGAATCAACAAGTATAAAAATTCTGTTAACTTGTTGAAAGAATGAATACACCCAAATAATTCCCTCTGAATATATTCCAAAATTGATATAATTTGCGCAAGTTGCCCAGAACGATTTCCTACCATTTAACCCAGTATTACATTTTTTATTGTTTTCGCTTTTCTTTATTAAAATTACTTTAATTTCTGTATTAAGTTCTTTCTAAGGAAGCCACTATATTTTGATGTATTTCTATTAGTTCTTAAACCAGATTAATTCAAAAGAAATTGTAACATGGCTCTGAGGTTTTAACAGAAAAGTTGATGCTGAGAACGCTACTTTTTTTGTATAAAAGTATTTTAAAAAATTTCTTTTGATCATTTAATCATTTTTAAATCATTAATTCTTATTCTTGACTATCATTATACACACACACACACACCCACCCACACACCTACACACACACACACACACACACACACACACACACACACACACACACACACACACACACACACACACACACACACACACACACATATATAATAATAAAATAATAATACTTTATTTCAATTAAATCATAAACAAGTCAATACAAAAATTGATATATATATATATATATATATATATATATATATATATATATATATATATATATATATATATATATATATATATATATATATATATATATATATATATTTATATAAGTAAGAATTATTCGTGTTAAACGGAAAACACGCCCGTGGTTATAGAATTAAGTGAACTAGGACATTTATTTGAAACTAATCAAACAAACCTCCTAGCGGAGCTGGTTATAAGAGTTCACGAAGCATCGAAATATCAACATCTACCCTAGGCGGTAATTGTTCTAAATATTAATTTGTTTATCACAATCGATAGACAGACTGTTTCGCTCTTATCGGGGCTCATCATTATCATCCATCCACCGAGAGTGATAACCAAACTAACATTTCAAACAGTCATAGATATTTCTTCTAGTAACTCCATGACATATAAATATGACACAGCGCCACCAGTCGGAAACAATTGAACCACATCTTTCAGACAGACGAAAACATTCTTACTTCTATTCATTTGCCATTGCGATAAAATTCGGAGCGATTGCTGCTTGCGGTGTGTAATGTTGAATCACATCGAATTGATGTGTCAGCTTTACTCTTGCTTAGCGAATATGGTAGCCACCTTCGGGTCTTCCGGACGTACTAGTTCTCGTTGCCGAAATGTTTTTGTCTGTCTGAAAGATGTGGTTCAATTGTTTCCGACTGGTGGCGCTGTGTCATATTTATATGTCATGGAGTTACCTACTAGAAGAAATATGTATGACCGTTTGAAATGTTAGTTTGGTTATCACTCTCGGTGGATGGATGATACTGATGAGCCCCGATAAGGGCGAAACAGTCTGTCTATCAATTTCCATCAATTGTGATAAACAAATTAACATTTCGATCAATTACCGTCTAGGGTAGATGTTGATATTTCGATGCTTCGTGAACTCTTATAACCAGCTCCGCTAGGAGGTTTGTTTGATTAGTATATATATATATATATATATATATATATATATATATATATATATATATATATATATATATATATATATAAATATATATATTTTCATATATATGGTAAATTATTATCAAAATCATACGTAATCTATAAAATACACTGATTATTTTACTCATATCTTTACATTTATATATAGTATCTTACTAAAATGTATAAACATTTGTAACTACCTGACTTCAGCATTGCCATCCTCAACTTCTTCTTAATCAATTGTAGAATTCATTATTTATTGATAAAATAAATACATTGTTGGAGACCAATTAAAAAAATTAGAAATTTTATCATTATAACACCTCTCACAATTTACAAAACACATACGCATATACAAACACATCTGACGCCCACGCCTAGTCATGCTATAATGATGGTTGTGACGGACACAGTTTTTGGCCTAGTTTTCATTCGCCAAGTGTCCTAAGTGGAACATACGATAAGGAAGTTTGTTCCAAAAATTAATCATCTATTTATTTGTTGAAATTGTGTAAGCTAGCAAAGAATTAATAAACAACGTTTTCCTAGCACTTTAAAATATTTTTCTCAACTTTTTCAGCGTTCATGTTAGCTGATGCTGGTCACGATGTATGGCTAGGTAATTATAGAGGGACTCAATATTCGGAGGAACACATCAAATACACAGTCAATGATAGGGAATTCTGGGACCATTCGTAAGTTCCAGCCAACAAAGATTGGGTATTACGCAACAAAACGATCTTGACTACTCACAGCTTTTTTTTACAGAATGGACGAAATGGTTACATACGACTTTCCTGCTGTTTTTCATCAAATACTCAGGGACACTCCATCTGGTGGGCAAATTATTTACATTGGCCACTCACTTGGAACAAGCTTAGCTCTGATGTTTAACGCCGAATATCCAAACGAAGCGAAGCATATATTTAAGCTGTCTATTTTGCTATCTCCAGCTTATACTTTGACGAATATGTTGTCGCCTTATAGAAATTTAGCACCATTTGGATCAATGTTTTTGGTAAATAATTTTATGTTAATTTATTACTGACTTCATAATTCATCATCATGATGATGATGATGATGGATCAATGTTTTTGGTGAATAATTTTATGTTAATTTATTATTGACTTCATAATTGGATAACCCAAATTATATTGAACGATAAGAGTTTGGCCTCTGCATAAGACACTAAAATCTTACTTCAATGTTAATTAATGGAATCGATTCCATAAAATTATTATAATTTAATGAACGCGTTCACAACGTTGAGATAATTCATATCAAGGATAATGTTCATTCTTTTACCTTTAGTATCGACATGAATACAGGCCTGTATTTTAACATCGCGCCTACGCGGTCTCTAAAATTATATTCCACCTTAGTTTTTTGATAGGAATTTATATATACTAATACATTAATATATGCCACAAAACCCTGTCTTTTACTTACTAATTGACTTATTCTACATTCGAGTCAGCTTGCAGATTCCAACGGAATAAACAATGCTGTAGTAGGTAGATTCATTTTGAAAGTGCACCAATAGGCCAAGCTACAGAAATTTTTTCATGTAGAAAGTGTTAGAATAAAACCAGCTCCGCCATTGTTTATAAAATAGTTCCACATGATATAGTGATATGTTTTTCACTCAATTTTATTATTTATATCTTTGTTATTAACAATTTTGTGTTATAAAATTGAGACTATCAGAGTAATAGTGATGGTGTCAATGGACTCATTGTAGAAAACGAAAGGACGAAAAAAATGAGAGGTCGGGCGACTCGATCAGACCCTTAGTCTAAGAAAAAATCGGAAAAAACCGGCCAAAATGCAGTTTTTTCAAAAATTCATAACTCGGTTAGTTTTTGAGTTGAAGCGTAGATCCTCCGGTTAATATTATTTATCAATATAAACTTCATTTGTGCGAAGAGCATCGGAACTGTCCGATGCATAGTTTTTGATCTGTGGCCATTTGAATATTTTACTATGCGATTTTCCAGCAGACCTGAATGCGAAAGGTATGGTCCGATTTCAATTTACAAAAAAGATTTTGAAAGTAGAATTCTCATAGTTCAAAACGTTCATCTTGGTTTCACATGAAAACGCTGAGAAATATGTTAAGAATAAAGCTGTACATGACGAAAAACGGCCGAGAAATAAGCGTCATGTTCAAAATGCCGACGCTTTCGAATGTCATGCTTATCCTTGCCTGCTGTTCTACCCCCACTCTTCAACTACTCTCACGCGGTCGGCCTTTTTTGGTCACGTTAAGCTTTATTTTTAACTTAGTTCTCAGCGTTTTCGTGTAAAACCAAGATGAACGTTTTGAACTATGAGAATTCTACTTTCAAAATCTTTTTTGTAAATTGAAATCGGACCATACCTGTCGCATTCAGGTCTACTGGAAAATTGCATAGTAAAATATTCAAATGGCCACAGATCAAAAACTATGCATCGGACAGTTCCTGCTCTTCGCACAAATGAAGTTTATATTAATAACTAATACTGACCGGAGGATCAAAAAATAACCGAGTTATGAATTTTTGAAAAAACTGCATTTTAGCCATAGTCTGATCGAGTCATCCGACCTCTCATTTTTTTCGTCTTTTCATTTTCTTCAATAAGTCTATTGACACCATCACGATTACTCTGATAGTTTCAATTTTATAAGCAATAAACTTAATAACAAAGATATAAATAATAAAGTCGAGTGAAAAACATGTGAAACTATTTTACAAACAATGGCGGAGCTGGTTTTCTTCTAACACTTTTTACACCAAATGCTCACTCTAAATCTCTGTAGCTTGGCCTACAATGCCAGAATATGAATTCGTATGACACATGTCTATCACGTGTTCGGTATTGTTTGCTTTTTTGAAATCTGCAAGTTGATTGGATCTGTTTGAGGATTTGCGCAGCTTCACAATTCATCCAGATTGAGTTAAATGGCTGAAATTTCTTGCGTGGATAGATAAGTAGAATGTTGTGATTTCAGCTTATTTCAATAACTGCCGCCAATTTCATGTAGTAATTACATGTTTTAGAGGTTTCACACACCTCTACAGCTTCTATTGCTATTGAGTCAGAGGGTTGAAATTTAAAACAAAGATTGAGTTGATGCTATTGAAGTGAACACTGGGGGTTTCAATTGATCCCTTTTACCACCACAACTTTTATGTTGAAATTTGAAGCGTTTTTGAGCTTTTTTGAGAATCGCGCATCGCTCCAGCTACAGCAATATGCCATTTGGGGGTTTGAAATGTTTTTTCCCATCGCTGCAATTTTCGTATAGAAATTTCATGAGTTTTAACAAGTTTTATGTATATATTCAGCTCCTCCGAATTGACTTAAGGGATTGAGAATTTTTATGGAAAAAATAACAAAACTGAGAAGAAAGTACGACCTTGGCGATGCAGCTCTGCTGCTTATGCGTTATTTTTGTATACTTTTCTATTTATAAGGATTATTAATATTTCAGGATATGGCCAACCAAATGGATATGATACGGCTAATGTCCCAATCAGAGCCATTGAAGCTCTTAGCTAGAACAATATGTTTAGAATCGCCAAGACTTATGCAAAACTGTTTACGATTGTGGAATCTATTTTACGGAGCTGAGACGTCGATGGCACCAGTAAGTTGATAAACATGAAGATGCTGCTTTAATTGATTATATTATGCATTACTAGCGGCCCGCCCCGGCTTCGCACGGGTATTCAACAAAAAATTCAAAATTGAAAATTATAAGACACACACATAAACCCTTCTATTTGACAGTTCCGTAGAGAGCCGATCGCGCGAGTGAGCACTTCATTTCTTGACATTAACTCCCCTCCAGTACGGCCCGTACCCCAGCGACGCCTACATTGCATGAGGTGCTGCCTAGCTAGCCGAGCAGGGTGAGCGGCTACCACGCAACTTTTTTCTAATACATTCTTAAACTCGTAATATCTTCCGAATGGAATGTCCGAATTGAATAATTCAAAAAGTTATATAAAGGTATTGAATCAGTCTTGAATGAAAAGTAATTTATTTTGATAACGATTAATACCAAGATACAAATAAAGAGCCTACTCTAGCGGCGGCATTTCAATTAAATTTTCAAAATAAAAGAACTCTTATTGTGGCATAACTATAATAGTTAGACATATGCTGTCGCAGCACTTTGTGAATAATGCTATGTTCTGCAAATCGTATTTCATTATTTTATTCTATCATAATAGTTTTCGTAGCGCACGCGACGGAAAGAATATTTAGGGTATTTTTTTACACCTTAAGTTACATTATCGAGTTTAAGTAAGGATACCTAACATTTTGAAAATATAATATAGCCTATGTAACCCGGGGAAAGTGTAGCTTCCCAAATTCAATGAATGAATTTTTTGAATCGCTTCAGTAATTTCGGAAACTATCCAATGCAAACAAACAAACAAATATATCCTTTTTATAATATTACTATAGATAATTGATATTCATATTTCATCAGTTACTTTCAATTTTATTCAAATAGGCTGTTCGATTCAATCTTCGTTTATTTTTCAGAAATTTTATTTGTACTTAATAGATGTTTATTTCTACATAATTTTTAACTACAATTGATTCTTAAATTCTGAATCAACTTCCTGTGGTTCAGTTAGAGGAATACAAATTATATTTGGTCTAGAATAGCAATGAAATTACTGTTTAATGACTGTCACGTCACGTATTACGTGAATGTTACTGTCAAACTTCTTGTTCCAAAAACTATAGTAACCAACTGAAAATATCTTGAGGTTCGACTTTTTAAGAAATCATGTGAAATGAAATTATGGATTTTACAATGAAAAGGAGTAAATAAAACATTGATTTCATTTATTGCAATTTAAATTATATTCAGGCATCTTGAATGAAAATAAGGTTCATATTACCTTATATTAAACTAAATGTGTTGTTGAAGGTAAATTTTTTTTTTAGGAAATAGGGCCAGTCTATTTCAATCAAATACCTGGGGGAAGTTCGTTTAAAGTATGCAACCACGCAGCTGATCTAGTTTTGGGAAATTTCAGACATTACAACCATGGTCCACTCGAAAATATAAAACGATATGGAACACCATTACCTCCTGTGTATGATATCAAGAAAATACAAACCCCTATTTACATTGTTTATAGTACTGCCGACTGGGCTACTACTGAAAAGGTTAGATTCTTTCAGTTATTCAAAAAAAATTTAACTACCTTGCTATAAATTATCTAAAATAATAATCAACAATTATACATAGATTTACATAATGTTTTTACAATAACAACTCATACAAAAGCATTTAGATATTAATTATATCTTTTTATAAAATAACATGTTCTAAAAATGAAAGTGAAGAAATTATGTAGGAAGGATTGCCTACTAGTAATTTCTTCGGAAACTCAGCTCATACCAGCAGAAAGAAAAACCTGGGAGACTATTTCTGCCAAGGTTATTTCACCACTAGGTCAGGTACTTCGTGGTAATCCTGGATGCTAAATTAACCTCGAATTCGAGAAAACTCAGTCAATAAATAACGTATATGCCTTCCAAGCGAGCAATAGGCAACATATGGGAATTAACACCTTGAATAGTGGCTGTATACATCCGTGGTGAGACTCATAGTTACCTATGGTTCCTAACTAAGTCTGGTAGTCAAAACAGATCAAAGAACATCCGAACTAGATGTATCAAAATTCTAGAGGTGGCATGTCTCTGCAACTAACGCCTTGAATAGTGGCTGTATACATCCGTGGTGAGACTCATAGTTACCTATGGTTCCTAACTAAGTCTGGTAGTCGAAACGGATCAAAGAACATCCGAACTAGAAGTATCAAAATTCAAGAGGTGGCATTTCTCTGCATAACAGGCGCTTTGCAAAGCAGTCCACCTGCTTTTATGTAATAATCCACCTTCACCATTTCAAGTCAGGGCTAAGCCAAGAATGTGACATATAGATTATATTGCAATGGTAATTGATATGGGAGGGCTCATGGTACTTAGGGGAAGTCCGGGCAAAGTAGACACCTTAACGTTTGATGGACTCTAGGAAGATAACCACACAGAAAATAATAATGAGCCTGATATCAATCACTGCCAATGATTGACCGCATATTCATTATCATAACGTATTTTTCATTAGGACAATGTCCAAAATTTATTGATAATAATGAATTGCTGTGATTGATCAATCAACGATTTTGTTGTTATAATGAAATCTAGGTCATTATGGTAATGTAATTAAATCATGAATCTAATGAAAATAGTCATCATCATAATGTTATTTACATCAGAGCAATGTGAAAAATACATCAAGTTAATGACCACATAGTGATTAATACTATGTACCTTTAATCATCACGACACATTGTCTTAATCCCTCTTTTAATAAAGCTATGTTCAATAGGCATAACATTAATGATTGAAAACATTAACCTATGTATAGTTCATCATAGCAATGCACTGCATTCATCACCTAATGTATTAAGTCATTCGGTCAATGTCCGAGAGCATTGGGACAATGCTTAAAGAATCATCGATTGATGAATTTCTGGCTGCACCCCCACCGTCTCAACGTAAATATGCCAAATTTCCGCCTAATTCTCTATACGAGTATCTATCTAACGCTAACAGCCAAACGGTGAAGTGTTATTTGTGTATAAGTAAATTTTTGTGGAAGCAGTTTCTTTAGAAGGTGGTAAGTACAGTAACTGTATTTTTTAAATCTTGTTAGTTTTTTATAACGTTTGAATAAAAGTTACGAAAATATTTTTTGCCAGAATACAATCTCAAAAAAATAAGTAGTTACACTGAACAGTGTTGAAAGAGACGAAAGAATGAAAACATGGCGTGTTTCGAGCGCTTATAGTAAAAATACATAAATATATTGCATTTTGAACAATTTTTATATTATTTCGCGAACTACTATGAATTTTGCTATAAGAAATAGATATGCTCAATAATGGAACTTGCTGATACATTGTTTTGCTAAATACCCCTGTAAATTACTGAAAAGGAAATTGTATTTACAAAAAATCTACTATTCACTAAAATTTGACGGTCTACACTATTTCAACATCATCTTGAAAAATAATCATTTATTGCAGGTTGTGACGATACTTGTAAGTGTGATCTGGATCTGAAGTAGACCCCGAAATATTCCAAGCACCTTCATATTAATTCAGTATTTACTTTTCCTCAATACAAATCATGGTCGGACAACTATCTGTATAACAACCCAGAGCGCCCTCCACCAAAGATATTGGAAACCAACAATTCACCGCTGCGATCGAAAATGCAGAAACCCGTCGCTAGAATACAAACTTTCTGACATAAGATGTCTACTTTGCAACTGTGGCTTAGGTATGTTTTTTTTTAAATTATTGAAGAATTTTCCTTGTTCATTTTATGTAATATGTTAAATTGTCCATGGTCAACAAGTATATTTTTCATGATTTTTAATTTTATCTTGTATAATTTCATGTATTACCTATTACATTCGATAGGTATAATATAGCTATAGTTGCAACTAACTATTATAAATTTACTCCTAGATCGATATGGACTCAACCATGAAGAACGAAAATGATAATTTTTTTCTCAAAAACTGTGAAAAATTATTGCATTTCTGTTCAATGGCAATGTCAAAGACAAGGCGATTGTGTATTTACTAGGCCCATTGGAAATCGAAAATATCGAGGAAAGTAAGTATCTGCTTGTGTAGATTGTGTATTTCAGTGAATGGTGTTCACCCCGTGATGCTAATGTTTATTAGTTCAAAAAGAGCTTGATATTATTATTCTGTGTCAGGGTTGAAAGAGAACACTTTGTTCATTTGTTATGAAATCTAATGACAGCTTGAGAATAATTTGATACATATTTCGTGAACATCATTTAAAGTTCATAACACACTCATTTCATTAATAAGTAGAGTCCCAATGAAAAAGAAAATCAGTTTTCTAAAATCTGGAATTCACCTTTTTCATTTTTGACCATAATATATTTTTATTTCTAGATGGGCGAGATGAAGCAGCCACCAACAAAGTTGTAAAGAACGATATTACCGGAAAAAATGCATACCAAAAAATTTCACTTACAGCACTCATTTTTTATATCTTGCAAAAACACCACAAGAAATTGAAGAATGGATATACATTTTGAATTCGCAGAAAACTTCAATTCAATCTTTAGTGTTCGCAATTGGCGAAGATATAACAAAAATTCAAGGAGAGTTATATACATACTTCGATGGAATTAGATATAAGTTTTTTCAATGTTATAAGAGCTGTTAATAGTTGTTTAAATATTATTTATGTTTCCAATTTAAGTTTTTCTCCAGAAAGTATTATGTTTTTGGTCGTTTATTGAATACTTTTTTTTAAACCTCGCGCTAATCCAGGAATTGTATACAGTAAAACACATATCTTATGTCAATATTTGAAAAATAAATTATATTATTCCAATTCAAATGAATCTTTTGTGTCTGTTTGTAGTTATCTTTGCAACGTACTCGTTTGACAGTGCCATCATAATTGCTTGGAGCATTAGCAATAATATATAGACATTTTTTCCCTATTGGCAATTATAAACCTGTCACTATATACATTATATATATATGTATATATAAATATATATATATATATATATATATATATATATATATATAATATATATATATATATATATATAGATATATATTATTTATATTATATATATATTATATATATATATATATATATATATATATATATATATTATATATATATATATTATATATATATATATATATATATATATATATAATATATATATATATATATATATATATATATATATATATATATATATATATTATATATATATATATAATATATATATATATATAATATATATAATAATATTATATATATATAATATATATATATATATATATATATATATATATAGATATATATATATATATATATATATATATATATATATATTATATATATATATATTTATATACACATAAGTCTAGACTATTTTATTTATCAATACAAAAGGTGCAACCAGTAGGCTCAGATTGATGTATTTTTACATTATATTAACGTCTTCGAACATTGAACGATGTTCGAAAGTCATTGTGCGCATGGCTTAGAATCAATGTATCGCTGATTGAGTCAATGTCCTGGTTTCCTTAATTCAATGACTGCAGGTGATCGGTTGATGTACAGAAAACATTAATATCATGCTGGATGTTGATTGACTGATACACAATGGTCATTAGTAGAATGTACTTTGTTTTGAAATCCAGGTGATGAAATCAATGCCTCTCGGGGATTGATATAATCACTTGAACATCAAGCAATCAATAATAATACATTGAATCAATGAACTTGAGCATCGGTTGAAAATTGATGTCCGAATACATTATCTCAATGGTTTTATTCATTATATTCACGTACGTTTTTCGTTCTGTGCAATAGGCATATAAATAAAACAAATGTTCAATGAGAATCAACATTTATTTAAGTTTTCAATATAATTAACAAAAATTGCTTAGTAGCAGTTCTTTAATTTTAATTGTCAATAATATTGCAACATATGCCGGTATCCACTTTGCCCTATAGGTCGGGTAAAGTGGATAGGACGATAGGGCAAAGTGAACACAAATACTTAGCCTAGTTTCACTAATCAGTGCAGATATCACAAAAAAATAAGCTTATTCCTTCATAAGCCATGCATTTTTCGTGACTCCATTGCTTACATTTATCACATTGGATCCAATCATCAACCGGTTTTTTATTTATTTCTATATAGTTCTCCCCGCAATAATAGCATACACACTGTAGAAGTAAAATAACTCTTTTGTCTGTTGTCGGACGTACGTAGCCAACAAAAAATTTTTAGCCAATCCAAAAATATTTCTCCATTTATCCATCCCGAAGCTGAACAACTTCCTCGAGTCTCTGGAGGAGAACCATCTAAAAGGCGATCTTGCATCCTTTTACGTGCAAATATCATAAACGGTGGAACGAATGATCCAGAAGCGTTGCAGGAACACACGACTGTCGTAGTTTGCTTCTTACCTTTAACTGAAAGAACCTTGGGTGGTTTATTTGTCGAGGTCTGAATGCCAGTTTCATCTACATTATAGATTCTGTTAACATCAATTTGACACTTCTCAATTTGTTCACCTAACAGTTTATAGAACCTTTCTACTTGAGAACGATTGAAGCCTTTAACTCTGCCAATTGATGTTGCTTCTGGAATTCTTAGTGTAATTTGTGGATTTCTCCTCATAAATCCTGCTAGCCAATCATCACCAGCTTCTTTATTTTTATACCATCTAGGCGGATAAGTGACATTATTACTTTTCGCGTATTCGAAAACTAATGTTTTGAAATCTGCTCAGGTAATCTGCCATAGAAAACACTATCCATATCATACAAATACGTCCGAAGGTCTCCCTCTTGTTCATCATTGAAAACTTTACGAAAACGACCAAGCTGAGCAGTCGAGCTACCTTTTTTCCAATGCCTATAAAGAGTGCCGTAAGGTAGACCATACTTTTTTGTGGTCGTTTTCACAGGAATCCCAGAATTGTAATCTGCTATTGCCCTCAGCATACTGTCCTCACTCCATTCGGCTTGATTTGTCTTCCTCTTGTATTTATATACCATCTAAAAACAAATAAAAAAATTGAATGACCAGTAAACTCATCTAGGGCAAAGCGAATACCGAATCCACTTTGCCCGTGATCACTTTGCCTTTCACCTATTCATTTCACTCAATCTAACCTAAAACCAAATGAAGTGACGACAAAGTAACAAAACTCATAATTTATACTTGAAAATATGCACTTAGAGGATATAATCGTACTAAACAATATGGTTGACTTTTATATGGGTTATTAAAGTGTTACGTACCTTGAAAAGTAATAAGAAAAGTTCACTATTTCGTTTTTCCGATTTTTCTCTCGAACGGGATGCAACCTTCTGCTAGCTCTATTTGCGCGCGAATGCGGACGGGTTAGCAAGTATAATGGCGCGAAGTGCGTGTGTTCCGATATGTTCTTGACGAGAAATGAAGCGTATTCACTTTGCCTGGCCTATCCACTATGCCCGGACTTCCCCTAATTGATATACCGGGATCACAACTCTGGAAAACATGATATATAGAAACTACTTTGTGTATACCGTTGCACAAGATAATAATTCAGAAAAATTACGCACTCCGTTCATATCTTAGCTAATTTCCATTTAATTAATATTGTCTTCTAGTGTTTAAGATTGTTGAGAAGAAAGTTTAGAATTAGAATTTAAATCTTTATTTGGCTGTGGCAAATTCATATAAATTGAGTTGCAGGAATGATAAAAATCTTTATTTACATATATAGGTTATGGAATATTTAAATTCAGCTTCTGATTCTGCAAAATTTCTGTTTTTCTCAATTTCAATAACCTCTAAAAAACGGTAAATATTTCGCAAGCTCAGGAATGTGAGGAAATTCCGGCAACAACGCTGCCCTATTGTATTCATGGTTGCGGAAGAATTTTTCGTAGTCCTAGCAATTCGGGTGAAGAGGAAATCGACGCGAATTTGCTTACACATTATAATTAGATTCTTATTGAGAATTAATTAAATTATAAAAGAAATACAATTTGCAGTATCTGATATGTTCTGTGTCTGTGTTAGACAGTTTTGATTTTAATTTCTGATGGTGTGTATCGTTTGAAAAATATTTGATTTATCTCTTTTAGGATGCATGGAATTTGTACAATAAACTTCCAAAGCTGGCAAAACATGGAATAAGGAGAATAAATAGGAGGAATTTCAACCATATAGACTTTATTTTTGGAAAAAATGCGAGGAAGATTGTTTATGAAGATTTACTAGTAGTTATTAAGGATGCCATATTGAATGTGCCTAATAATGTCTAAGTTTCCCACTAAAAGACTGATGATTATTCGAGTATTATAAATATATATTTTTAACATAAGTCACTGATGATTTATCGATATTTTATTAAGAGTTCTAACCTATTTTTATGAGCAATTTATGTAGAATTCCGTTTCAGTAGTTTTCCTTGCAGAAAAAACAAATGTTAACAGAACTGGAGACAAAGGTAACAGTTAGCTAAACTAAGATAATGCGGATATTTACTTTAAGTAAAATTATTATAAACCTTGTTTCTACAAATTATTCAAAATTATAACGATGCAATTTGTCGTTGAGTACCTACTGCACTAAAAACTATGAAATTACTCGAAAATAAAATTATATAAATATAAATTAATACAAAACCTATCTCATTATTGTGCAAAATGTTTTTTGAGTGATTTGAAGGAAAAAGTATATTTTTCACAAATTCAAAAGGGAATGGTGATCGAAATCTATATTTCTCAAACAAATTATAAACTTTGATCGAAATAAATGACGAAAATTGAGTTAAAAAAATCCTATTTATCATTTTACAATTATTTCATTTTAATTTAAGTTATTTTTAATCAAATATAGATAAAAACTCACATAATTAAATTCATGATCAAATCAGAAGAAAACTAACGAAACTTTGTCATGAGTAATCAAATAATAATCATTTCGGAAAATTGTATCCATTGCCATGGTAATTATAAACAAATTATCGTAACTAATTGCACAAGTGCATCAAAATTACCGATAATTTTGCATGACAGCGTGTTGTCCAAAAACTGCATGAGTTCATTTTCATTTTTGCAGAAAATTCGCTGAAATGCGAAATTATCCGGTTATTTTGATGCACGAGTGTAATTTGGGGAAATATTTCCCGAATAAACTTTCAACTTATCAAACTGACGTTAGTAATTCATAAATTCTCAGCTTGTCATCAATAACCGTAATATGAACTATGCTACTATGAAATTATCGGTCTACAGTGCAATTATCGCAGGGCTCTTTCGTTTTCTACAATGCAATTATCGTAAGTAATTGCACAAGTGCATCAAAATTACCGATAATTTTGCATGAGATCGTGTTGTCAAAAAACTGCATGAGTTCATTTTCATTTTTGCAGAAAGAGCCCGACGGTGTCTTTCTCCAAAATATAAAAATGAACGAATGCGGTTTTTTAAAGACAACACGCTGGAATGCGAAATTATCCGGTTACTTTGATGCACGAGTGTAATTTGGGGGAATATTTCTCGAATAAACTTTCAACTTGTCAAACTGACGTTAGTTCAATTCAATTTCAATTTATTCAGAAAAAATTAAAGTGTACACATCATCAGATCATAATAACATTATACATCAATCATATTTTAGTACTCCATTTGGATCACAGTATTGCACCTAAGCATGCTGTATGCTTGTGTTGTGCAAGTCCTCGATCCGTAGGGAGCACTTTTAATTGTACAGACAATGACAGGTGAAGTACCTGTAAGATCAGGTGAATATTTAAAAAAATTATCGATTAATATATTGTGATGTAGATTAGCTCCATATTTTCCCGAACGAAGCATTTAATTTGTTTTTTGTATTTATTAAATTTTGTTATTTTCCTTATTTCAGGTGGTAAGAGATTATACAATTTAGGTCCAAAATAGAAGATATATCTTTGTGTGTGGCTTTTCCTGATGAATAGTAATTCATAAATTCTCAGCTTATCATCAATAAACGTAATATGAACTATGCTACTATGCAATTATCGGTCTACAATGCAATTATCGCAGGGCTCTTTCGCTTTCTACAATGCAATTATCGTAAGTAATTGCACAAGTGCATCAAAATTACCGATAATTTTGCATGGCAGCGTGTTGTCAAAAAACTGCATGGGTGGAGGGCGCTTTCTCCAAAATATGAAAATGACCGAATGCAGTTTTTTAAAGACAACATGCTGGAATGCGAGATTATCCGTTTATTTTGATGCACGAGTGTAATTTGGGTGAATATTTCTCGACTAAACTTTCAACTTGTCAAACTGACGTTAGTAATTCATAAATTTTCAGCTTGTCATCAATAAAAGTAATATGAACTATGCTACTATGCAATTATCGGTCTACAATGCAATTATCGCAGGGCTCTTTCGCTTTCTACAATGTAATTATCGCTGTTATTTTCGATAATTGCATTCCATTTACAAGGGATTTTTGACAGGAGGGAAATATTCTCTGTAATTTTCGATAATTGCATTCTATTTACAAAGGATTTTTGACAGGAGGGAAATATTCTCATTAACCAGCAATACAGGGAAATTGTAACTTAGAATCATTATAAACAAAATATCAATTAGTCGAAAATATGAGAATTAGTCGTCCCAAGATTTTTAAACTTATATAGGCCTAGCTTTCATTGGTTGGAGTATAACGTGCGAGAATGAACATCGTTCCAATAAAAGGGTAGTCCCGATAAACATTTTTCTCGTATTGGTACCCACTATCCGATTACGTCGAATGGGATCACTGACATGGAATAATCAAGTGCCCAATCGTTGCAACAGACGCAATGAAATTACAGTTAAGTCTAAGAACTAGGAAGAAAGGAGGCCAAATATACAAACGAAGTTCACGGTCGCGAGGATTTCACACAACATTATTTGAGTATTTTCGTAGCTTTAAATATCAGCGGTTTAGTATTATAAATGATGCACCTTTTTGTTTTTCTAACATTCTTAGTGGTCTGTGGAGTGAACGGTGCCCGATATGTGCCGAAGTGGAAGAAGCAGGTTAGTTGAAGGAACTGTTGTTATTTGTTTTACCGACTACATAGATGTATTCACTTGATTTCGCACAAGAGATCGTGGAACAGACGATAAAATATTATTGTATCGTTTGGGTGTGAAACTATTGAAAACTTTATTATTCAATAGATCGTGTTTTTTCTTAAATAGGCTAGAATAATTAATCAGTAACCCCAATATAGCTGTTGAAGAAGATTCAAATTTTTTTATAATTTCTTCGACCCCAGTTTAGCTGTTGAAGTAGATTTTGGTTCAACTTTTTAATAAATGTTCTACTTCCTTTCAAACAAATGAACCTTACAGAATTTAAGAAATTTAACTATATCAAGATTTATACTGATTATAGAGTGATAATATTAAAATAGTATCAAGGTCTATGTGGGTACCTGTATCTCATGTTGCACTTGCAAAAGCATGAGCATTTTAGAGTCATATGTATATATATATATATATATATATATATATATATATATATATATATATATATATACATATATATATATATATTATATACATATATATATATATATATATATATATATATATATATATATATATATATATATATATAATAATATATACAGGGTGTTCCTAAATTGAACGTACAAACGAAAAGGGGAGATTCCTTAAGTATGTTTGAGAAAAAAGTCCCGTTAACATGGGGTCGCGAACTTTTCGTTTTCGAGATACAGAGTGTTGAAGTTTGAATTTTTTTCAAGTGTTTTTCTCATAGTATCTACACTTTATAAGATATTCAACTGAAATTTGGCAGATATTACATTTGAGAGTTCTCATCACGTGACATGGCAATTGTGATAGCAGATCTACAGGGTGATATTTTTTCTAGAACATTGTCGCCTGTTTTCCTCAAGAACTTTTTTTTGGGGAGCAACTGTTAATTCGAAAAAATGTGGAAAGAAGCTTTGTTGTTATAATAAACTTTTCGGTCTCTTGTAGTTTTGTCGTATCTGCTACCGATTTCGAGAAAATTTTGAACGATGCTCTCGAAATCCTCGGAAAAATCCAAATTATCATAAAATTAAGTTAGTAAGCTGTGGTGATTATATTCAGTGTCATACTGCTGTACGTCTAGTGACTCGACAGTAGTTGCCGTCGAGTCACCAGACGTACAGCAGCACTTGAAAATGCCAAATGAGATTTTGGCGAAACTTCGTGAAACAAACGGTGCTTCTCAGCGCCAACAAAACTTCCGAAATCTGATTGAACCCCGGAATCTTTCTCTGATATATATATATATATATATATTATATATATATATATATATATATATATATATATATATATATATATATATATATATATATATATATATATATATAATATATATATATATATATATATATATATATATATATATATATATATATATATATATATATATAGTATATATATATATGTATATATAATATATATATATATATATATATATATATATATATATATATATATATATATATATATATAATATATATATATATATATATATATATATATATATATATATATATATATATATATATATATATATATATATATATATATATATATATATATATATTAATATATATATATATATATATATATATATATATATACATATATATATATATATATATATATATATATATATATATATATATATATATATACAGTGGCGCCGACTTATGAAAAATATTGAGGATGCCCATACCGGGGGTTTTGCCGCAGGAAAAAGTCTTTTTTAGCATAACATTAAAGCCCGGAAACTCGACACTCCGGGAAACTCGACAAGTCTGACACATTTTTTGTTCAGTCGGCGCCACTATATATATATAATATATATATATATATATATATAATATATATATATATATATATATATATATATATATATATATATATATATATATATATATATATATATATATATATATATATATATATATATATATATATATATATATATATATATATATATATATATATATATATATATATATATATATATATATATATGATGATATATATGTGTATATGATGATTTCAGGCATGTGAAATACCAGCATCACAGAACGAATACTCTCATTATACCTGCACAGACGATGGTGAAGTGAAGTGCCTTCCAGGATGGATCGGGGATCTTTGTGATGTACCTATCTGCAAATCTGGATGCGATCCCATCCAGGGGTATTGCAACAGACCCAGTGAATGTGTTTGTAAATTGGGCTACTATGGAGATCGATGTAACAAGTGCATACCTTTACCAGGATGTCAGCATGGTTTCTGTAGGGATAGTTTTGAGTGTAAATGTAAAGAGGGCTGGAAAGGCATATTCTGTTCTGAACGTAAGTCAACATTCATTTTATTTTCTAGACTGAAGAAATAATAATTTAATGCATTTAGTTATCACATATAGAAATCAGATATTCCAATATTGATGTATTGATATATATATATATATATATATATATATATATATATATATATATATATATATATATATATATATATATATATATGTGTGTGTGTGTGTGTGTTGTGTATGTAATATTTCTTTGCAATATTTCATAACTCCGGATTTGTTCGGAATGAAATATTTCTAGAGTCAATCTATGTCTCTTCTTCAAGTCTACTTGAATGAAATTTTGTCCTGTTTTGACAAAAAATTAAAGAGGAATGAAACCATGTTGATTAAACTGTATTTTTTCTATAGAATCTTTTCTAATATAGCATAATTCATGTAACATTATGTAACCATATATTTCTAGAATATAACGAATATTTTATATCATTCTAATATTTGACTCGATAAATCTAGGTGAAATACCTAATTTTTTTCAAATTAATCATAATCGTAAAATGACACTGGATGAATAGCATGTTAACCTGAAGAGGAGTGAATGAAAATGAATCAAGATGATCATTAAAACTAGCAATGTAGTATTGGTTGTGAAGTATAGGCAACTAACAATAATCATTTCATTTGTGTTGCCACCATATTGTAGTTTCCATAAATTTTGGTATTTCTCAATAAAACCAAATTATTCATATATTTACTCATAAATATCTTTTGGAAAAACTGAAATTCGTTGAGTCAAACGGAAACAGTTTTATTGATCTCTTAACAGCCTCTTATTTCTGATCAAACCAAGAAGAATAGCTCGCATTTCAGTACAGGCAAATAATATATATTTACAATTTTTCAGCTGTTTGCGGCAAAGATTGTCATTCATCTAGAGGATATTGTGATGTACCAGGAGACTGCAAGTGTCGCTTAGGTTGGTCAGGAAAGAGCTGTCAACAATGTCAAGTTTTACCAGGTTGTCAACATGGCTACTGTGAAAAACCATTGGAATGTAAATGCTATCCAGGTTATACAGGAATACTATGTCAGATACGTAAGTCAATAAAACGAAACTTATATGTATATGTATATCTATATATATATATATATAATACAAGCCCAAAAATTGAATCCAGTCTACAGCAAAAACCATATTTTTTAAATTTCTGAAATTTTGTGGGAAGTTAAGTCTAATCATGTAGATTCCCAATAAGACGGGGTTTTTTAAAATTTCGCCGTTAAGGGGTTGAAAAAGGGTAAAACGTGTTTTTTGATGTTTCTCGCAAAATAATGAACTTAGCGATCCCGTTCTTCCACTAAAATGTTAAGTAAAATTAACTCTAGAAAGTAGTTTCTCAGTTTTTTGAAATTCCATCATTTAGGGGTGCAAAAGGGGTAAGTCTGTTTTTTTTATATTGGCTATTTCCGGCAAAATAATCGACTTAGCGATTCCGTTCTTCCACTACAATGTTCCTTATAATTTTCTTTAAAAACCATTTTCTGCATTTTGTGATGTTGTATCATTTAGGGGTTGAAAGAGGGTGAAATGTGTTTTTCGTATATTGGCTATTTTTGGCTGATTCTCGCAAAATAATGGACTTAGCGATCCCGCTCTTTCACGAAAATGTTAAGTAAAATTAACTCTAGAAAGTAGTTTCTCAGTTTTTTGAAATTCCATCATTTAGTGATGCAAAAAGGGGTAAGTCTGTTTTTTTTATATTGGCTATTTCCGGCAAAATAATCGACTTAGCGATTTCATTCGGCCACTAAAATGTTCCTTATAATTATCTTGAAAAACCATTTTCTCCATTTTTTTAAAATTCGATCATTCAGGGGTTGAACGGGGGTAGAATAAATTCATACGTATACATATATGGATACGCGGGCGAAGCCGCGACGGGTCCCGCTAGTTATATATATATATATATATATATATATATATATATATATATATATATATATATATATATATATATATATATTATATATATGATATAGATAGAATATTAAGGTTTTTCTGGATTCATTTAATTTTTAGGGTTCCGTATCCGAAAGTTAAAAACGGTACCCTATTACTAAGACTTCGCTGTCTGTCCTTCCGTCCGTCTGTCTGCCACCAAGCTGTATCTCAAGAACCGCGACAGCTAGATCTTTGAAATTTTCACAAATTATGTAATTCTTTTGCCGTGTAACAACAAATACTAAAAACAAAATAAAATAAATATGTAAGGGGGGCTCTCATACAACAAACGCGATTTTTTTTGCTCTTTTTTGCTGGATATCAATAATGGCAACAGGTAGGCACTTGAAATATTCACAAAATACTCAGTCGTATTTTTACTTCAATAATAAATAATAAAATTAAAATAAAATAAATATTTAAGGGGGTTAGAGTCAATGGTACGGAATACTTCCTGCGCGAGTCCGGCTCTGACTTGGCCGGTTTTATTAATAATTGTTTCAAAAAGGACGAGTATGATTTATAAGATAAATTAGTTTTCTTTCCCAGCTCTTTGTTCAAAAAATTGCCACCCACAAAGAGGGTATTGTAAAAAACCTGGAGAATGTCGTTGCAAGGTTGGATGGTGGGGTAAAAATTGTGAACTCTGCTACCCTTATCCAGGTTGCGTGAATGGAGACTGTAGGAGGCCATGGGAATGTAACTGTAAAGAAGGTTGGGGAGGAATACTCTGTGACGAAGGTGAGGAGTATTATTTGGTTATTTGAATTTATGAATACTCTGGAAAATATATTTAAATTTAAATTACTAATTAGTGAAATCAAGGTGTTTGTAATTTTCTCATACAATATTAGGTTTTTTCACAATTATCTGTGGGGTGGCTAAAGCTTTTCCTGAGATGAGCAGCTTTGAAAAAATTGTATTATATAATTTTGATCTGATTTATTCATAATTCGGTATCTGCAACGAATATATGTATAATATGGAAAGTGTTGCCCGGCCATGCGTTGCTGCGGCTCAATTTTCTCCATAGAAAATGTTACCTGGCCACGCGTTCTACAAAATTCATTTTTACACACACTGGTGATTTGCATAATTCTTGCACATATTTATTGTACGTAATTATGGTATTTTTGAAGTTTGTTTATTTGCATGAGTTCCATGTAATTCATTTTCATACCCTTTTCAAAGTAATGAAGAATTTTCGGTTTTATCTGTTGTCTCGAAACGACACATCATCTCATCCTCCTTTGAACCGAAAATGCTTTATTACTGTGAAGAGGGTATGAAAATGAACTACCTGAAGCACTGGAAATAAACGAACTTCAAAAATTCCATTATTACATTCTTCTCAATGACCAGATAGACCTAAAACACTCAAACATATTCAGTCTTGACAATGCTGTGAAATTCGAAACTTGTCGAATAAAAGTTTTTTTCATTTATGTATATGATGTATATATATATATATATATATATATATATATATATATATATATATATATATATATATATATATATATATATTGTAAATAAAACTTCACAGTTTTCGATTTTCACTATACTTTGTTAACATGACAATTTATTGTTTCGCCAATACACAGTGGCTTCTTCAGATGTATAATACAAACTAACTTTTACAAGGAGAATATTGAAAGATAAAAGAAGAGAATATACAATAAGAATGGGAAAAACCTAAAGGTAATCACTTAGCAGGTAGAATGTACAAACTATTAATGACTTGGGAAAACACAATAGGCACAAATATTCAATATAACATCTACTCAGAAAAGATTTAACAACGGTGAACTATTCATATCTAATTGGTCATTTAACAAATTATTGGATTGTTTCACACCATTAATTTCAAGAGCTTCTAATAAATTGAGTTTATAGCCTTTCTTTTCTATATGTAATATTCCAAATTCACTATTAAAAATATGATTATGTTCTAGGAGATGTGATGCATAAGTAGAATCTAATTTTTCCTTGTCGTTACTTCTTTTATGTTATGATATTCAAACCCCAAAGTTCCTGCCAGTTTGGCCAACATATACTTTAGGACATGAAGCACAATGTTCTCCAATGGTATTCTATATATATATATATATATATATATATATATATATATATATATATATATATATATATATATGTGTGTGTGTGTGTGTGTTGTACTTCTATATATTGTTTGACCATATATAATATTTGATCACACATAATGTATTATGTTTTAGAATTGACGTACTGCAAAGAAAACCCGGATATATGTGAAAATGGCGCTAGATGTGTTTCAGTACCCAAGGAAGATGGTAATTATAGATGTTTGTGTAGGGAGGGAAGCTATGGAAGAAACTGCGAATACACAGATGTTTATTTCACAACCACCAGAAAGACGTCTACCACCACTACCAAAAGAGCATATATCACTTCTAATCTCACTTTATCACATGGTTTTCCTCCACCGATAATAATGGAAATATCAAGCAGCACTGAAGAACCTTCAACTTCTCAAAGTTATAATACCAACAGTACTACATCAAGTACTAGTAGTACCACCACTACAACCACCAGCGACAACATTACGAAATCCGATACAACCGATTTTACTACTGATAATCTATCTGAGAATGAAACATTTTGATATTTTTCCAAAGATTCTGACGACATATTTATTCAATAATTTATTTAGTTAGCATTTATTTTAATGATTATAAAACTATGATTTTTCAATTACCGTTAGAGGGCATCTGACCTTCGAAATATTTTCAATTGTTTTAAAGAATTTCTTTTGACCTGTCAGCACAAACTGGTTTTTCAGAGAATCAATTGTGAGAAACGTCAAAATTACATATACCGATAATTTAGATCAAAATTTTTTTATCAATGTTTAGTGTGTTTATTGAAATGTGTCGATTTTTGAGTACATTTCTTATGCATATTTCTTCAGTTTATATATATATATATATATATATATATATATATATATATATATATATATATATATATATATATATATATATATATATATATATATATATATAATATATATATAAATATATATATATATATATATATATATATATATATATATATATATATATATATATATATATACAGGGTTGCGATAAAGTATGGAACCAAGTAAATATCTTTCGAAAAAAAGAGAGAATATTTATGAAATTTTGTAGGTAAGTCCAATGGCGCAAAATGCATCTGTTGTATGATTTTTGTTGATAATATACTTCCGGTTGTACCGGAAACAGACCTTAGGTCGCTTATTTTAAATGGGATACCCTATATATTATTACATTTTTGGATTCTACCTAAGATTTTAGGCAAATTGTATGCATCATGTCCTATACCTAAGTCTAAGCGTTTTTGACATATTTAGGTTTTTATGTCAAACGACGATTGCAAGCCTTAATATAATTATCAATTGTTCCTATAAGGAAGCCTTTTTTACTTACTTTGGGTTAGATTGCTTGTTGAAAAGGACTCACTTCAATAGATTTTGAATAATATTTGGATAACTAGTTATACATGGTGTGCAAAAAATAAGATCTAAAATGAGATTGAGAAAACTGACAAAAATCAATTTTTTCAAATGGAAACCCCCCATTTTCTTTATTCTGTAGTATTAAGCATTTAAAAAGAAGGTAACTTTGTATGAGGTTATCTTCAACTAAAATTTGAAGTTTTCGAAATATTGCCAATTTGATATTTTTATATGGCAATTTTGCATTCAATCGTTAAACAATTAGATCTAGGATAGCCACGATCGTATTTGACATTTCAAATCTTCGTTATACTCGTTTATCACTTACTACATATGCATACACACAACATCAATTTTTTATCTGAACGTTTTTTTACGGTAATGTAAAAAACTCAGAAGAAGTTGAATTGACTTTTGTCAGTTTTCTCAATCTCATTTTAGATCTTATTTTTTGCACACCCTGTATGACTAGTTATCCAAATATTATACAAAATCTATTGAAGTAGGCCCTTTTCAACAAGGAATTAAACCCAAAGTAAGTAAAAAAGGCTTACTTATAGGAACAACTGATAATTATATTAGGGCTTGCAAGCGTAAAAATGTGATAATATATAGGGTATCTCATTTAAAATAAGCGACTTAGGGTCTATTTCCGGTACAACCGGAAGTATATTATCAACAAAAAAATCTCACATCAGATGCATTTTGCGCCATTGGACTCACCTGCAAAATTTCATAAATATTCTCCTTTTCGTTCGAAAGATATTTACTTGGTTCCATACTTTATCGCAACCCTGTATAGATATTTATATATATATATATATATATATATATATTTATATATATCATACTTATATATATATATATATACATATTTATATATATATATATATATTATATATAGTAATATATATATATAATATATATTATATATAATATATATATATATATATATATATATATATATATATATTAATATATATATATATATATATATATATATATATATATATATGATGTTTTTATTTGTACACGCTTGTACGTCTGCGTATGTGTATATGTAGGTATGTGTGGGAAAGTATGAGTAAATGTTGAAGAAGATTTGAATTGAAAATTATTAATGAAATTTGATCATTCCTCAGAATATGTGATGATTATTGAATACAAAATTAAATTTTTAAATTACCTCTTTTTTATTTGCGTCCAATTGAAATAATTATCGACTATGTAGTCTGAATAATAGCTTGCAGCAAAAGTATAACTGAATGACGTTCATGATAATGTCCAAACTATCTGAAATATATATACCTATTTATGAACATTTCAAAATTTCAGATTATTAGCACTGAATTGATCAAAGTCAAGATGTCATTTAAACAATTTATTCCAGAAATCTTTTATTCACGTGATAATAATTTATTTGGGTGAGTTCTGTAACATATTGAAAAGGAATAAAGAAAGCTATTTTGTAATTTCTCGTTATTATTTGGTACTTTTTTACTACGTTATTTATTTGGAAATTATCTTCAATTTTTCATCTGGATAGATGTAAACTGCATTCAAAATAAAAGGAGTTTATCATTCGAAATTAAAATTTTATGAACTTATCTGAAAATATGTATCATACACATGTATTTTCATTTTCTTCAAATTTTGACAGTAATAGTAATATTCAATACATTTACTGTAACGTTCGAATCCGAGTATGTTTAAATGAATTTATATTATCTCTACTATTATGTAAATTTTTTTTATTACTCGTGAAGTATGAATATGAAATCAATCTTTCAGATTCTAGATAAGAACACTCCTTCAAAATAGAATAATAAGTCACAAGTAAGGATGATGTAATAAAATTTGGTGTAAAGTTCTGAAAACAATTTGTTTCATGTCGTTTCCAAGTAAGTTATAACTAATTCAAAAGGGCATTTCAAGTTATTCTTTTCTATTCTGAATTACAATTTTTTAATGATATCAACTCTGATTTTCATAAGCTACGAGATATTTAAAAACAACAGGTTTTGATTTCTCAACATAATAACACTTGTAGATCAATCAGTGTTTTTTTTTTCAGAAAATTGTAATAATCTTAATATTCCGAAAATTATATTAATTAAAGCTACGATGCCTGTTATGCTTTTTTATAGACTAAGAGGAGCGGAAAATAACTAATTATCTTAAAAAAAAATTTAGAGACACAAATAGCATTTGCACATCATGTTTTGGTTGAAAAAGCAATCAAAACATCTTGAATAACGACGAAATGGATAATATAACATAACAACAATAGGTCATGAACTGATAGTAGTTTTTCACATGTGGTAACGAAGTAAAAGTGCATTCGTTTTTATTACACTTCCAACTGCAATTTTTATATAACAATATGCATTCGTTGGTATATCAACCAGTTTAGTCCTAGGTCATTACAGGCAAGGATTTTACGAACATTCAATCAGGCCCGGACTGGGGTGATCTTTTGAACAAATTCACTATGGGATCCCGAATAACTAGCGCAATACGCCACCCAGGTTTGATATGGTAACCCTACAGTATTGGTTGAATTTCAGAAAGGCTGGCTGCCAGGCAATCAATAGCGATTTATCGGAGATTGCTTGAAATTCTCTCTTCTCAAGTTCAAATGTAGAATCTGGGTTGGAGGTCTTTTATGACATCTTGAACAATCTCACACAGAAGTATGTACCTAGGACTTCTTCCGTTGCCGTACCCGGTTTCGGGCATAGGCGACCTCTCTACAACTATTCGTGTTGTGCGCGCTAGAAGGGACCTACAGTTTTACGAAAAAAAAAGGAAACACACATGTGTCATTCCTCCCTGAAGTATGCGTCAGGGAGGCGGGCAGCTTGAGTTTGGGATTAACTCCTTCAGCCAGATCAGAGGATACACTTGTATGTACAAGTGCATTAAGGATGGGCGAGACGGGATATTTATGGAACATAGGAAGTGTGGGTAGGGTTCAGAGGATTAATACTGGCCCAGCATTCGCCTTGTAAGTTTGCAAGCAGTGACTTACATTACCATGAGGAAACCTCTGATAAAAACTCATGGCAGAGTAGTCGGCCCTGGGGTTTAAACCCCAGACCTCCCAGATACTAGCCAGCGTACCTAACGTACTCGACTAACTAGCTTGGTCAGTTTTACGACGGTTCCGAACGTCTTTATAGAGAGGCTTTGCAAGGCAGAATACTTCTCGGTGGCATTTCCTTCCGGAAGGTGGCTCTGCAGTAATTTGTTGGTTCGGCTGGGATTCGATCCACCGACCTTCTGTTCAGTAGCCCAACGCACTGACCTCTGAACTACGGAGCCACGCCGTACCTAGGACTAGAAACAAAAAAAAAGTTTTCTTTATTTTACTAGAAGGAACTCAATAGTTTATGTGAAGAAATCCTAGTGCGATATATTCAAATATCTCAGAACACTTTCTAAGAACTTAATGGCGAGAGATTTCCATAATTATTTCATCTAGGTTAAATAGAAGCTTTCACACTATTCCACAGAGTGTTCAAATTCATATTGTGTAAGACAAATCATGAAAAATTTCCCTCTCACATGAAAAGCGATAATACTGAGGCGTCCTCATAGAGCAAGATCACAGAGCCGCCAGATGTTACTTATTTTCTCAGCAATAATATTTGTGGGATGAAGTAGTGCTCGTATG